>VDFB02085326.1:0-40425 GCA_007258455.2 Sequoia sempervirens
TTGAGGTTAAAGCTATGAAACATACCAAAGACAATAAAGATGGAGAATTCCTGTATGAAAAAATATTCACATGCTATGGGGTTCCAAGAGAGATAGTGACAGATCAAGGGGCTCAGTTTATATCAACTCCTGTCACAACATTGGTCAATGAATATAATGTAAGGAATAGGAAATCTACCCCTATCACCCTCAAGCCAATGGCTAGTCTGAGGTGACAAATAGAGAAATAGAGGCTATTTTGACAAAAAACAGTGGAAGTTCATAGGAAAGATAGGGAAAATAGGTTGGCAGAAGTTATTTGGGTTTATAGAACCGCTTGGAAGACAACCACTAGTTTCACTCCTTTTGAATTATTGTATGGAAAAACAGTCATGATGCCTATAAAGTTTGAGCATAAAAATCTTAGAACTGCACTAGATCTTCGGATAGACATATTTGAGGCACAAAAGGACATGATCATGCAACTGAATGCCTTGGATGAGATGAGAAAGTCAGCTCTTCATCATGCCGAGATAGTGCAAAATCAAAGAATCAGATGACATGATAAATACATAAAGGAAAAAAAGTTCCAGCCAGGTGACTGGGCCCTCCTTTATGATTCCAGGTATCAAGATAATGCAAGAAAACTACAAACCAAGTGGTTGAAACGATGAAGTTGCAAAAGTCTTCTCCAATGGTGTTGTTCAACTCACAACCATTGACCCTGTCAAATTCAAGCTCTTGGTCAATGGTCACTGCCTCAGGTTATATCATAAACCGGCTTCCAAACAAGAATTCATGCAACAATTTATTCAACACCAAACCTCCAAACTTCCTGTAGCCGAACGAAGCGAACCTAGTGTCCCTCCTTCTGACTAGTCAAAGTATGCAAGCAATCACAATAAAGATTTCCACTTTTGTGTGAATCCATTTCTCCATCAATAAATCCATCCATCCATCCATCTCCATCCTTTCTCTCTCTTCCATAACTCCACCATCACTTTACCATTGCTTCATTCCATCACCACTTCATTTAATTGCTCAAATGTACTTTTAAAGTAACCCACACTTCCTTCCACATTCTTTGCAAATGACACTCCAAAATTTCAAGTACGTGTGTAACTTGTTATATCTTAATTATCTTAAATGCATTTATTTAATTATTGTATATTAATGTTGATATTTCACATAGCACATATTTGTACTTTGCCCTATTACATCATAATTACATCCCAACCTATGTGAACACATGCTTTAATTTAGGTTGGGGGGGAGTGTGAACCCACATGTCCACGTGTCATACATGTCAACAAATTTAAAATGAGCCAATTTGAAATAGTTGAAATGACAACCTGTGTGTATGATGTGACACTAAACCGCCACCATTTTCCTTGATGATACCCCTCATTTATGTTTCTTTACTACCTTAGTCATAGTCTTAATGTCACCAAAAAGGTAAATTGAAGAGTTACATGACATTTGTGTTAGCACTGAAGAAGAGTTGCAAGAAGTAGAAGAAATTGGGTTTTCAGAGAATGATTGTTGGAATGAAAATTTTGCAGAAGTGCTTGCTTGATTGTGGGTAGAAACAATGGGAGGTCAGCTGATTAGGAATGAACCTACAGTTCATGACATGATATTGTAGGATGCACTCTCTCTAGCCGAATTCAAAAATTGTGGATGGATAGACTACTTTCTGAAACTAGACAGTTTCAATGAGGACATTGCTTTGGAATTTGCACAAACACTTTCTGACGATAAGGCAATGGTAAAAGGGCTAGAAGTTATAGCTAGTGAGGAGAGAATTGCTGAAGTAATGGGTTTGCCTGCCGAAGGAGAGCCATAACCCGCTTCCAAAGATGCGGGGTCAGCTAGGGAAAAATTCACTTAACTTAGTGATCCTACACTTATTGTAGATAAGCAAGGAACAAGGAGAACTTCTTTGCCAAAAAAGTGAAACAAGTTGTCTACATTGTCAAATATATTACCTGTGAGGGCTGCCAATCATGCCTCCATTCTATGCATTTTAAGCTCCTAAACCATATGAGACATGGAAGAAGGATGAACGTGCTCAATGTGATGTACAACCTCCTTGCAATCATGGCAGCTGAAACACAAAAAGGTAGGGACAATTCTATCTCCCATCACTATTTGATAAAATTGTTAGTAGAAAAATCTTTACAAGAAGTGTTTGGTATGTCATGGGAAAAATTTGTGAACATTGATTACTTCAAATTGTAAAATGTGCATCATAGAGGTCAGCCTCAAGGTCGTAGGGCTAGTAGGGGTGAGAGGGTTGTTGAAACCACTCCTGGAGCTTCAACCTTTGACACAAACCCTCCTGCAGACGAATGAACAATAGAAATTGGCTCGTCTAAATCAGAGTATTTGGATGAAGAAATTTCATCCTTAGACCCTAATGTCAATGTTCTTCCTAAAACTCCAATTCATACTAGGTCTTCCATTAGAAAAGAGGAAGCACAATTGAGAGAGACAAAAACTAGAAAAGGGAAGGCCAAGAAGAAAACATTACAAAAAGAAAAACCCAGCCCTAGGAAATGGAAAGCTAATGACACTAGTCTTCCTGCAACTGCTAAGAAACATAAAAGCCCTTTAAAGAAATCAAAACTAGCTGAGCCAACTACTGATATGCCTCCAAAAGAAGCCCTAGACTTAGAAGAACACCTAAGAAGGAGACATAAGCTCCTAAGGGGCAAGTAAATGTTGAGGTGGAAGAGATTTTTGAGGAACAAGCAAACATAAGATTAACAGAGCTTACTGTTGTTGCAGAGTAGGTTGAAAATCAAGAACCACTGCAACCAAAGGAAGATGAACAACAAGAACCACTGTAACTAATGCCATTTGAACAACATGAACCGGTGCGAGGAAAGCTCTTGGTAGGGAAACATAAATTTCCCACTTTTTCATGAAATCTTGTAGCCCTAAACTTATGGAATGAAATGCAAAGGAAAAAGGTGGAGTGGAAAAATGAAAGACTCAAGCTACAGGAAGAAGTAAAAAAGAAAAATGTAGAAATTGAGAAGAAAGATGCAAAGATTGCTACATTGAAGGATAAGGTAGATAATGTGGTAGCTTTAGTACCACAAATAATGGCATGCAGAACTCCTGCAAGAGTATATGCATTGCATCTGATGGAGTGTCATCTTTCCTTCAAGTTGTCAAGGGTTATTTTAGGTTTAAGCCCTTCTATTGAAACCCCACATGAGTTTTTTGAAGCCTACCAATCCTCTCTTGAAGTTAAAAATCTGTTGTGTGAATTGTACTTGCATAATTATGTTGTGCCTAATGATTGTGACTAGAACCCATTGCTATACATTGGAGATATCCATTTGAGGGCATTCATGTCATGGATCTAGAATGAAGTTAGCTAGGGGCAATAGTTGAAAATATACAAGGAATGAGAACTCCATACCCCCTTGCCTCTCAGAGCTGAATCTAGTAACCCTTTAGACATTTACTATACATGGCACAAAATTCTTTATCGTTCGATCTACAAAAATAGAATCATGCCTGTTAGGGAAGAAGCATACTAGGAATATGAGTAGGTAGCTGATACTACAAGGAAAACAGTATTGGGGTACTGATGCAGAGCAAGAAGGTTCATACCATCAACTTCCTATATTATTGTCAACAATCAAGTACACAACTAAAATTATTCATTCTTGAGGAAATCTCAATCCATTAACCTTGAGCAAGATGGGCTCCAACTTACACAAATGGACTCCAATCTCTATAAGACAAATATTAGACAACAATGATTTAAGACCAACCATAAACAAACTATGCATAGCTTTGTTCAAACATCAAGAAAACCATGTTTCTTTTACCACTCCATCAAAATGAAACACAAAATCTACCATAACTCATGTAAATGAATAAATGAGCCTTTTTATTTTAAAGGGTCTTTATAACATGCAAAAACAAAACTTTTCACCAATTTTTATCATTTTTTGATGGTGGAATAAAAAGATATGAATTTTTCTTATTTGCTGGAAACCCTAGTTCCTAAACTCAGTAGTGTTCACTAAAAACATCATAAATCACTCAAAATCCAATAAAATTTGATAAAAAAAAGTGAAAATGAAACTAGATTCACATATCTAACATTTCCAATAGGTTTGAGGTCTTTATTTGATCTGTACAATCCGTACCATTCTCTGCAACAAACTACAACTTCCAAAGAAAACAATCCCATAGGGCTTCCAATGGTAAAATGATCATAACTTTCTTCAAACTCAATTAAAAAACACCAAACCAATTTAAAATGAAAGCTAGTTCATTCCTCTATGAATAAAAATCAGTTTCAGCTATGTACACCTTCATATAAAGCCGTACCATGTAAAAGAACAGGGTAGAACATTGGAAAATTGCAGAAAAAAATCATCTCTTCATTCATAAATTCTTGTTCCAATCTACATTTCCTTCCATTTCGACTTGGAACAGTTTCTTCTGGTAATTCTTGACAACTCAAACATTTAACTTTTAACAAACTTTTAAAGTTTATTTAACAAGAAAAGTTGTTTTGTGACACAATATTTCATTTTCAAGACTAATCAAATAATTATATATAAAAGTATTCAACATATTACAACATTAAAACACTAATTGATGCCATTAATGTATTCAGTTGCAACAAGGTGCTCCTGCTTTTGGGTACTATCATAGGGTGATGATTTGACAAATCATTGAAATGGGTTGAACTGTTCTTCAACATATAAAGTGCTGGTTGGTTCAGTTCATGCCTATTTCTGTATGTGCTATAGAAAGGCCAAGGTGGAGTATATTGAAAAACAAGCAAGGGTTCTACTAGGATTCCAATTCAAATATTGCAGGGACTGATCTAGGATAGTTGGTAGTTGACGACTCCAGAGCTTTGACAAGGAAAAGGAATAGAGCTCCCTCTGTTGGAGGACCAACAAATCATTAGGTTGGGGGGAGATGATGAGTCCAATTAATGACTCAATTCTGATAGGGTTTATCATATATTTGTTGTTGATACTAAAGACTATGGCACCTAGTTATTGACACTCTCCATGTTATTTCCTTAAATCCATAAACCTTGGGCATAAACTTATCCTTGTGAATTTTGATGACATTGACACACTACGTGATTATCTATGTTAATTTTACATGTGGTTGAATGGATGTTACTTTGAGGTAATTATGGATATGCAATTGCTTGTGCGTGTTAATGTCATTATGCAGGTTCACATTAAGATGCTAATGTAAATGAAGCTTGCAAGGTGGAAGAAACTCCTGCCAGCTAGTCGGTCGCTAAGGAAGTCAAAAAGATGGTCATTAAGAGGTCAAAGGAGGGAAACTTCCAATGGAGGGAAATTCCTAGATCGAATGAAAGATTGTAACTACCTTTTTCATTCCCACTTGACTCGAGATCTATTTAAATCAGTCAGTTATCTCCTTATTTAATGTTTGAGTGTCTTTCACGAATAAACTCTCTGTCATAACCAGTTAGTTATCTAGTTAAGATGCTTATCCATGTGCACATTTATTAATTAAATATCTTTATTTAATTAATTAATTTATGCTTGCGTTCAAACATATTGTTTATGTTATTCTATCTTTATCCTTTTCATGTAAACATTATTCTTCTAATTTTTGAATACTTTCAACTAGAAATTAAATCATTATTTAATCTTGATCTCTATTCTTAGGTTTTATCACTCACGTTAGTACTAACACTTATCTCAATGCATGTCAAATATTTTAATCTAAATCATCTATCTTTCAATCTCAATCTCTCATTCAAATGATCAATTTTCTATAAATTGATCTAGCTTTCATCATTGTCTCTCCTCCCAAAATTGTATGACTTTTGGAGCACTTCTTAATCTTTGATATTTTGCTATAATCACATACATCAAGGCTATACTTGCGCACATACTAAAAATTTGAGGGCAAGAATACTATCACAGTGAGATGGAGAAGGACAATTGAAGTCATTCATGGAAGGATGTAGATACTGGGTGAGATCACTCTTTGTTTATGTTTATAATTTACTTTGTGCTTTGTTGTTTAGATTTAGTTTATGATTCGATTTTTATTGCATTGTTATTGATTTAATCCCATTTTGTTTTCATGATGTTACAAGATGGATGGAAGGAAATATGAGGATTTGGAAGATGGAAGGGATTGTTGGATGGATGGATGGGAAGATGAGGATTTAGAAGATGGAAGGAATGATAGGATGGATGAATGAAGTCTCCAAGGACCATGTCACAAATTAATAAGAACCTTTCCCATTGTAGATATGTCATATGTGATGAGGCAAGAGGGATGGGGGATAGGAGAATGGGTAGATAAGGAAAGGAGATGGGTGATAGGATGATGGATAGATAAGGGAGGGAGATGGTTATGGATAGGATGCATGGATAAGGAAGTTATATGGGTAGGATGAGGAATATGATAGTGTATGGATGAGGGGAATTTATTCTAAGAGGTGTCCAAAGCATGTATATATATTTTCCCCTATCTATATCAAGATCACTAGGAGGATGGAGGAATGGGATAAATGGGATATGATGGGTAGGATATTTAGGATAGGTGGGATGTAGTAGATGGAGAAAGGGGATGAAGTTTCCCCCAGGTGTGGAAGTAAACTAGATGGGGGATTTACACATGATGCATTTTTTCTAGGTTTTCACCATGGTACTTATCCAAGGTGCTTGTTTGCGAAGTTTTCACCATTGGATGAATTTTTTTCTTTTGTTTTTTTTTTTACTTTTTGGGGATTTTTTGGAAAGTGTGTATGGAGATGGATGATAGTATGAATTTCAATAAATGGATTTTGAATACATGTGATAAGGGGATGGATGAAAGACTCAAGCATCATGTTCTATATGAGGTAATAAGAGCCCATATTAGAAATGACTTTTTGGATGTTGGTACAACCTTACTTGAATGGATGGATTATTCAAGAGAATGGATTAAAGGTATTTTTATGGGGGAGATATGTGGGATAATGTATGGGATGTTTTAAAGTGTATGGATGGAGTTTTGGAGTGGATGTGTGATGGGGGAATGTTTTCAGGACCAACATCGATACATATTGTGGGGGATTTGGAATGATAGGAGGATTAGTAGATGGAGAATGTTGGGATGGGGAAGGTATGATAGTTAATTTTGAGACATAACAACCCAAAATGGATTTATGAGATGGAGGATGTGAATGATTATCTTTTGGATTAGCAACTTTGGATGTTGTTATGGTTTTTTCATTTGAATGCATTGCATCTTTTTTCTTTGAGATCAAGATGGTTTTGATTTTTTATTTGGTGAGCTGTTGTGGTCTTTGGGTTTCATTTGGATTTTCATTTTTTTCAACATGCCCTTTGAAGAGGACATGGGGGCCTTTAGACTCATGTGGATGTTTGGTTTTATAAATTTTTACTTTGGCATCCAAGGTGCTTTTAATAGCAATGGGATGGGTATGAGGGGATCTAGATTATGTGGGGGAAACATGAATGGAGTGATAGAGGTAGGATTTTGGAGGTGATGAATAGATAGAGGATGTGAGATAACATGCATGGAGGCATGCCTTTATTGATCCTAATCAAGGATTATGATGTTAGGATTTTTATTATGTGTGATAGGGATAGGTGATGGATGGATGAGAGGATCAGTAGGATGAGATGGAGGAGGTGATTTTGGGATATAGTGGCCCAAAATGGATTTAGAAGGTGGAGGTTTTTTGGTGGTGGATGAAGGGAGATAAAGACTCTAAATGGATTTAGAGGATGAAAGAGGAATATGGATGATGGTTTTGAGGTGATATGATGGAGGGGGGATGGTGACAAATGGTTTGGAAAAGTGATAGGAAAAGCCTATTATTCTCTTGGAAGAGGCTCACTTAGGATGTACAAAGGTTGTACCAACATTTTTGGATTGTGAGTCTTGATATATATATCCAAGACCTTGGGAATGTGGATTTTCTTTGACATGGATGGGTTCAAAAATAACTTTCTCATGAATGCCTAGCCATTTTCCTTGATAGTTCATACTCTTGAGTATTCAATTGATGGTAGGATGGTTATTATTTTTGAAACATGATGCAAGTCCATTATTAGGCAAAGGAGGATGGGTTTTTTATATGCGTTGTTCTTCTTCTACAAGAAAACCATCATGGATGAATGTAAGAGTACCAAAGGGATATAGAAGTAGTGTTGGGATAGCTTGAATGGGTGATGATGAAGGATCATGAGATGGAGTAGATTGGATGGTGGGATCTTGATTTAGAGGAGTGGGTGATAAGGGGTCATGAGAGGGATTAGATGGGATGATAGGATCTTGATTTATAAGGGAATCATAAGATGGAGTGGAGGACATACTATGATCTTGAGATGGAGTGGATTAGATAGTAGGATCTCCATTTGGACGAGGAGGTGATAAGGAATAATAAGAAGTATCATGGGATGGAGTGAATGGGGGATATGATCTTGAGATAGAGTGGATGATATGGAAGTATCTTGATGTGGAAGAGAGGATATGTGCGTATGATTTGGATCAAGTTCTTGGCATGTTTCAACTTGTGTGGGTGGAATGATGATAGAGGAGTGTTGGATGGGCTCCTTAGATGGGGAAGATAAAAGGATGGAGGATTCATCAAGTTCATGGGAGTGAACTTTGGTGATACTAGGAGTAGGTGGAGTGGATTGGATTTGGGTTTCGTTAATGGGTTGGGTGGCTCCAGGAGTAGAAGATGGGGATTCAATGGTTTTGATTGTTTCAACAATATGGATGTTGTTAGGAGTGGGAGTATTAATGATAGATGTAGGATGGAGAAGGGCCTCATCACTAATGACTGTACATGATAGAGTGGGATGACATTGATCTATGACTTCAAGATGTGGAGTTAGGTATGTATTCTTTGTCATGGGTCCTTGGATGGCATCTAGAATGAGATAATTGTGTATTGTAGGCTTATATGGGGGGTGGAAATAAATTAAGGATTGGGAATGGGTGGAGGATTAGAATTGCTGGGGGGATCAAGATTAGATGGAGGATTAGGATATTATGGAGTGAAATATGGAGTCACATAGGAGGATATTGAGGGTGGATTAGGATCATGGAGTGGAGGATTTGGATTATTGACTGGGAGAGGGTTTGGAGAAGAATGATATGATGGATTTGGATTAGATGGAGGACAAAGGTATGTTGGATTGGATGGAGGATTAGGATATGATGGAGTGAAATATGGAGTGACATTTGAGGATATGGATGGTGGATTAGGATACAAGTACATGGATGGTGGATTAGGACACAAGGACATGGATGGTGGATTAGTATAGAAATATGTGGATGGAGGATTGATGTTGGAGAAAGTTGATTGGGAATTAAGGAAGGAATATTGGGATGGTGGATTAAGGTAGGAAGGTTGGGATGGTGGATTAGGATCATGTTTGGAGGATAATGAGATGGAGGATTTAGACTAGGGGTGAAGGTGATTGTGTTGTTGTGTGAAGATGGAGGTTGAGATATGGATAGAGAAGAACATGGAGACATGGATATTAGATGGGAGGGATATGTGGAGGATGGATAAGAGAGAGATGTCAATGAAGGATATGATGAATATATGGATGGGGAAGATAATGGATATCCCTTGTCAAAGGTAGTGTTAAACATGAAAACTGAGAGGGGGGTGAATCAGTTGTCACATATTTAATATTTTAATCCAATCACCAGAAAAAATTCTTAACACTTCTTAAATTATTAATCATCAAATTCCAAAGAATAAAGTTAAATCCAACACATAAACCCAACAAGGGAAAAATCAAGGTAAGGATTAACTCTCACTATAGAGAATATCAAAATCGATTACAAGAGGCTCACTACATGATATACAAGGCTCACTACCAATATAAGGACTCACTATCCAATGGGGCTAACAACCCGAAGGGATCACTACCACAAAGATGAAAAGAAGACAAATAAGACTTGTTATAGAGAGAATACAATCTCAATGCAACAAAGGTTTCCACCATAATCACTCACATACATGCATGAATGATAGAGTTCACCTTCTACTCATTGCTTCCAGAAACTCAACATTAAGGCTTCACATTGATCTTCCACACTCGCATCACACACACTTATTGGATAGCATCAATATTGCATCTATCTAATCTTTTCCTTTTCCACTTATCTCTCTTCTTTGCTCTTGTATATTTTTCACCACTAACAAATCCTATATTTATACCATCTTCAACTTTGAAACATATCCAAAGTTGGCCATCCAAATCCAATTTCAAATTCAATTTAGTTTGGTGCCAAAACATTCTAAGGTAGAATTAGAATGAGGGTAACCCAATCACATGCTTCACTAACTTCAAAAGTAGTGTTCAACACAAGGTTGGAAAAACTAGTGCAAAACACATCTAACCATTAAGCATGAACTTTCTAGATGAAAAAAATATCTTCAATACAATCAAAAAAACTGAACTCTAGAACCGAAAGTCATAAGACTTCATCAGAAAGAAATTTGGACCAACAACATTTCTCCCAAACCTCAACCAGAAACCTAGAAAATGACAATTCATAATTGGTGAACACAACTTGCACTATACAATGAATCAATAGCCAAAAATTAGGATATACCATCTTCTAACAACCATGACCAACATATTTGAACTACATAAACATAGGAACAACTACCATACCAAAACCTGGAGCAATCACATAACACCTGTAAACTTTCTTCAATACAATTTTCTCAATATCCTCAACATATACAACCAATAACAACTAGTAGATCTAACTAGTTGACTAGTTGACATCAATGACAACACCTTCAATCTTTCCATTCTTGCAACAATATCCCCCTTTGTCATTAATGGAAACACATGATGTGAAAAACCATCAAGGAAACCATACTAGCTCTAAATACACTTCTTAGGATTTTCTTTCTATTTCTCCCCCTTAGTAGATAGTCTCTTGTATTCTTCCTATTTTTGTTCACATGATTTCTCTCCTTTTTCACTTATTTTTCACATGCTTTCTCTCCCCCTTTGACATCAATGGCAAAGGAAAAAGATATTTTACATTGATTTCTCCTTTGACATAGAAAACAAAATACTTACAATGACAACACCTGATACTACCTACTCCCCCTAAGAGGTATCCACCAAAAAATTAGTCCAAAAGAAAGATAGATCCATAGACCCATCAGACGGATGCTTTTCCATATGCATCTAGTTCAAGAAAGGAGTAGAAATGACCCCTAACTTCTCTCAAAGATACTCAAAAGTATCTTTAGGAAGAGCCTTCGTGAAAATATCAGTCACCTAATCCTTCTTTGAAACATACTCAAGCTTCACTTCATTTTACATGACCGCCTCTCTTAAGAAATGATATCTAATAGATATATGAATCATCCTTGAGTGCATCACATGATTCTTTGGAATGTTAATTGCACTTTTATTATCTCATAAAATAGAAATTGGATCATCATACACCACTATGATATCTTTCAAAGTTTGTTTCATCCATAGAACTTGTGTACAAGATGCAACAACAATATACTCAGCTTCAACAATAGGCAAGGAGAGTGAATCTTGCTTCTTACTCAACAATGCCACTAATTTGCATCCAAGAAAGAATGCACCACCACTTTTACCCTTTCTATCATCTACACATCTAGCCTAATCAACATTTTTATAAGCACTTAGCGTAAAGTCAGTATCTCTAGAATACCATAATCCATAATTTGGAGTGCCATTCAAATATCTAAAAATTCTTTTAACAACAGCATGTGTTTCCTTAGGATCTTCTTGAAATCTTGCCACAAGATAGATAACATGCATTATATCTAGTCTAGTAGCAGTCAAATACAATAGTCCACCAACCATACATCTAAACTTGCTCTCATCAACCTTAGGTGAATCATCATCTTTTCCCAATTTGTAGCCAATCACCATAGGAGTACACACTAGTTTGGAAATTCCCATCCCAAACTTCTTCAACATCTCTTTTACATACTTAGACTATGAAATAAAGAATCCTTTCTATGTTTGATTAATCTATAGCCTAAGAAAGAAATTCATTTCTCCAAGCATAGACATTTCAAATTGTTTATGCATCTCTTCCACAATCATCTTGTAAATATTTTCATTTCCTCCAAAGATAATGTCATCAACATACACAATTACAATCAAGATTTTGTCATTTTCAATATTAAAATATAGATTACTATCTAGCGTACCTTTGTTGAAACCTTGTTGAATCAAATACTTTTCTAACCTCGCATACTAAGCTCTAGGAGCTTGCTTTAATCCATATAAAGCTTTCTTCAATATGCACACCATTTTTGGTTGCTCTGACAACTGAAATCCTTATAGTTGTTCCATGTAGACTTCTTCTAGATCACCATTTCCTCACTTGACATCCATCTATTAGACCTTAAAATATATATGAGTGGAAAATACTAAGAACATCCTTATAGCTTCTATTATTGCTACTAGAGCAAAATTTTCCTAAAACTCTATTCCTTCTACTTGTTCTAACATTTACACACAAGCCTTGCTTTGCTTCTAACGACTTCTCCATTCTCATTCAACTTATTTTTGAATACCCACTTTGATCAAATGATATTTTTATCTAACAATCTTGGGATGAATCCTAAGTTTGATTCTTCTCAATCTGCATAAGTTCTTTTATAGCTTCCGTCCAATGTTCATCTTTATAAGCTTCAATTACAATCTTCAGTTCTCATAAAGTAAACAAAGATTAACTTTAGCAGCAACTCTGCTTCTAGTTAATACTCCTTTAGTTTTATCTCCAATAATCTGGTTCTTTGAATGATTCCTTTGTACATATCTAGGTGTCTTAGGTGACACCACTAGAGCATCTTCTTCTCTTTCATTATGTTCATTTTGCCTCTCTTGCTTATCCTTTTCCTATTCTTCCACAATGTCTTCAACTCTTACAAAATCAAGTTTATTAGAAACGTATCCATCAATGTCAATTGAATTCTTCATTATCTCATCAACCTTGACATTTGAGCTTTCTACAATCTTTCTCATCCTTTTATTGAAACATCTATATGCATTTCTTTTAGTAGAATATCCAAGAAAAATTCCTTCATCACTTGTTGCATAGAACTTTCCCAAAGTTTCTTCATCTCTTCTAATATAACATTTGCTTCTAAATACCTTGAAATAATTAACAGTAAGAATTCTTCCAAACCATAGCTCATGCAAAGTATTTGTAATATTTTCTCTTTCTTGAACTTGATGGAATAGATAAATAGTAGTATGACTAGCTTCTCTCCAGTAAACTTTTGATAAACCAACCTCAGTAATCATTGATCTAGTATCCTCTTGATCTATTCTTTTTTTCCTTTCAACAACTCCATTTTGTTAAGGAGTTCTCGCAGCAAAAAAAATTTCTTCTTATTCAATGAACTTCACAAAGCATATTAAACTTATGGGAGGTGAATTCTCCACCTTTGCTATACCTTAAGTGTTTAATATTCAAGTTTACTTCATTTTCAACCATAGCTTTGAATTTCTTGAATCTATCTAATGCATATAATTTCTCTCTAAGAAATGTAACCCATGTATATCTAGAATAATCATCAATCAAAAGCATAAAGTACCTTGATGCATGTTTTGGATTCAAAAAATGTGATACCATTTGAAAGCTATAGATGTTTTTCAATCAGTCTATCAATCAACACTTTAGTTGTAATTCAAATAGAAAATGAATAATAATTATTTATTAAATTCAAAGTAAAGCATAATTTATATTATTGGAAATATGAAAATCTCCTTTAAAAACCCTTTTCATTTTATCAATTTTGGGTAAAAGAAAAGTTGTCAGCCACATACTCTACAAATACCCATCATATTGCCACTTTTTGGCCCATCAGGATCCTGCACATACCTAACTTTAACATTCTCATCTTCAGACATATGTAGGAGCTCAAACTATGTCTCCAAATTCTATAATTTTTCCTATTTGAATCTCTCATCACCTTCATGCACTCTTTCCAAAGCATCTTATACTTCCATAGTAGTCTTCAAGTTCTAAACTTTAATCAACTTGGAATGTACTAGACTATTCTTTAAAATGTACTTCACCTTATTATTCACTTCATGTGCTTTGATCTCATCATCTGTACTTAGACCATTTGCAAGAGGAGTGTAAGGATTATTGTAAGCTTTCTCCACATCATATCTACAATACTCTAGATATTCTTCCATCAATATTTTCCAAATAGCATTATTAGTTCCATCAAACCTTAGATAATCATAGACCATTTTTCCAGCCATCTCGGACCTTCCTCAAGTGGTTAAGCTCTTTACTAAGGAACCAAGCTCTGATACCAATTGTTGAAAATGAAAACTGAGAGGGAGGGGGTGAATCAGTTATCACAAATTTAATCTTTTAATCCAATCACCGAAACTAACTCTTAACACTGCTTAAATGAAATTCCAAAGCAAAAACTTAAATCCAACATATAAACACAACATCAGATTTACGTAGAAAACCCAATAAGGGAAAAACTACAATGAGGATTAACTCACACGATAGAGAATATAAAATTCTATTACAAGAGGCTCACTGCCTAATATACAAGGCTCACTACCAAGATAAGGACTCACTGTCCAAAACTAGAATTCATTGTCCAACAAGGCTAACAACTCGGAGGGCTCACTACCATAGATATACAAATAAGACAAAGATGACTTGTTACAGAGAGAAGATAATCTCAATGCAATAAAGGATTCCACCACAATCACTCACAGACATGCATGAATGATAGAGTTCACCTTTTGCTCGCTACTTCCGTAAGCTCAACATTAAGGATTCACACTGATCTACCACACTCGTATCACACACACTCACTGGACATCATCAATATTGCATCTATCTACTCTTTTCCTTTTTCACTTAGCTCTCTTCTTCACTCTTGTATATTTTTCACCTCTATCTCATCCTATATTTATACCATCTTCAACTTTGAAACATATCCAAAGTTGGCCATCTAAATCCAATTTCAAATTCAAATTAGGTCGACATAAAAAAATCCTAAGGTGAAATTAGAATAAGGGTGACCCAAACACACACTTCATGAGGACCCAAATAGATCCAACACGCTTCACTAACTTTGAAAGTAGTGTTCAACACAAGGTCGAACAAACCAATGTACAACACATAGAACCATTAAGCATGAACTTTCCAGATTTCAAAATTATATTCAACACAATCAAAACAACTCAACTCTAGAACCACAAGTCATAAGACTTCATCAAAGAGAAATCCAGACTAGCAAAATTTCTCCCAAACCTCAACCAGAAAGCCAAAAAACCAAATTTCATAATTGGTGAATACAACTCCCATTGTATAATGAATCAATATCCAACAAATAGGATATAGCATCTTCTAACAACCATGATGGGCATGTCGACCACAGGCATAGGAAATGCCATGGGGGCAGTCTTTGACTAGCAACAAAACTTTCTTGATTAGTTTCTCGATATCATCAGACGTATCTACGATGACAAAGTGGATAACTGGTTGACCATCTCCAGTTGCATTATCAACATAACTGGGATATCGCTTGACTACTTTTTTTCACTGTGATGAAGGAGGATAAGGGTTCATGATATTGGATTAAATGGATATGGATTGAAAATATGGGAATGGATGATTAGAAGAAAATGAAAAACCCCCTCCAAGGAACCTTAGAGGACAACACTAAACTAGGTCAAATTAATGGAACAATTTTTTTTTAAATCAAATAACTATAGAATGCATAACATAACATGATAAACTATTCCTAGGTCCTCTTAAGGTTCCTCGACTATGCTACTTTGATAACTAACAAACAAGATAATTAGAAACATTTCATCAACGATAAAAGATAACATGATTGATCTAACAAGTAAGGTTCTTTTTAAAGAATGAAATTAAATGATCTTATATTACTCATTTCCATAATGATGTAATACCCCTCCTGTTACTATTTAGACTTGTTTTCTTTCTATGCTTTGGTTTGATACTTCATGACTATGATTGTACTCCTTATGGTTTGGTTAGTAGACTGTTTGGTGATTATGCTTATACATTTGAGGACATGGATATTTCTTATGATATTGTGGTTTGGTGATATTAGTTGATTTCATAAATAAATTATGATGCAGTGATTTAGTAAATTATGTTATGATATGATATGTTAGTTTAGAAATGCTGCAATGTAATGATTTGATTATATATATATGTACATGTACACGACCTTGTTTGTATGCAGGGATTGCAGGTACAAAGTCTCAATTCCACCTACTTCGGCAAGATAGGGCGAGCACCAATAATCCAACGACATAATGTTGAAACAGAGATGACAAGGAAGTCACCCCATCCCATGTTGTCAAACCGTCCTGATTGAATGGTATTGTGCGTCTTTGTGGTTGTCATTTCTGTAATTCATTATTGTGGTATGTGTGAGTGCCTTGTTTGTATTTATTTTACGTTGGTATTTTGTATGTTGTGATTTACTTAATTAAATGGTGGTAATAAATGCTTATATTTGTGTTGGATTAATTTGTATTAAAAATATTTAAAAGTTTTATTTTAAAAGGTCATGTGTTTTATTTAAGAATTAATTAAATACTTAAATTAGTATTTTGTTAATTTAATTAAATTAGATTGTTGAAGATAATTATAAATTAAATAAATTAAATAAATTAAATTATGTGCGTTGCAAGTAAAGCTTGCAAAATCAGAATTAAAACAAAAAGTATTGATAAATGGAAAAATAAATAAATAAAAGAACATAAAAGATAAAAGGATGAATGAGAATTAAGTGTTGGCTGAACAGCTGGAATTTAAAATAGAAAATTTCTTTTGAGTTGGATTTTTAGAGTTTTCGAAAAGAAAATGGATATCTTTTATTTAATTGCAAATTTGTGAGTTTTCATTCACGAGAAGATTGGGACAAAAGTTGCAAAATAATAATTTCTTTTTGAATTATTGATCTTTTGAAGTTTTTGGGAAGTTCTTGGGGAAATTGGTTTCATTTACTTTCATTATTCTGGAGAGGAGATTTTGAAGAAGGAACAAGATCTCTTCGAAGAGGCCGTCGGGATCAAGCAAAGTTGCATCAAAAATTTCAACAGTACAAGACTCCAGGTTCCAATTTCTTGTTCTTAAATTTTCTGATTGAAAGAAAAATAAAAAATAGTTAAATACGATTTCTGTGAGAAAAGAAAACTTTTGAGGTTTATGATTATTGCATATAAAATTAATGGAAGAGATTAAACTAGTTTTTTGAAAGTTTACTGTTGTTTTCAATTTGTCAAAATTACATCTTTTGGAAATGTTCAATTTATCTATGTTTGATATGAAAAGAAAATTGTTTTCCCTTTTGAAATAAAATGAGTTTTGAAATTTATATATATATATATATATATATATATATATATATATATATATATATATATATATATATATATATATATATATAGAAATATACAACTTTGGATATGTGTATATATATATATAATTTATATAAATTTATATTCATATTCAACCAGTTTCTCTTACTGGATTGATCTGATTAAGTATATGTATATATATTTGTATGAAAGAGATATATACAAATGTTTTTTTTTATATTTTACCTTGGTATTAGAAATTGTGTTTTTCGTTTTTGTTTTGGGTCGAATCGTACCTGTCAGTGTATGTACCAATATGATGACATTTCTTTAAAAGAAAAAAAATTATATGAAATATTTATTTTGGGTAGGAGGGGGACGACAACGCCGTACCCTCCCCCACTCCCAAGGGCGGCCAATTGCATAGCAGCCCACACGGACTGCTATGCGCAGCAGGCCGTGGGGACTGCTGTGTAGTCCCCATATGGGCGAATGATTGGTTTAAAGTTATTTTGTTTTTTTTTTTAAATTTAAATATATATTTATATATATATTTATTAATACATATGAATATATTATTATTCTTTCTTAGAATTATATTGTTTTAATATTTTATATATATATATATATGTTGTGTATATATAATGTTCTTTGTATAATGTTTAAATTATGAAATTTTAGTTTCATGGATTAATTAAAAGAAAACAATTTAATAGTCTTATTAAATCATTATTGAATTTTTTATTGAGTTATATAAAAAAAAATGGAGATTATAAATACAATTAAACTGGACGTTTATTTGGAATTGTGATAGGATCGTGTGAAAATTGAAATGGTGTCTTGAGTCATGAGATCATGATTTTGTTTAATTTACATTTTATTATTGTTTTGAATTTTATATAAATTTGGGAACCCTGTTGTAATTGTGAACCCGATTTTAGTTATTGTGAACCTTAGTCCAGAGGCGTGATTTAATTATTGAATGTTATCCTCGTTTTGGTTGTACTCTTGAAGTTGAAATTTGTTAGTATTATTGTTTTGGAAGGGTTGTACGAGATTGTTGTCATTTTGGTTATGAGTTATTTCAAGAGGGGCAATGCCTCACATGTCTTTGTTTTGAGTTATAAGCTTTATTCGTTATGGTACAACCCTTGCCTTATTGATTTTGTTATTGTTTCGGGGTCTTAGGGAGAGTGGCTCTTCGTGGCGGTCGACGCCTCAAAAGGAGGAAGAGCTCAAGATAACCCAAGTAAGAGTAGTGTAACAAGTGAAAACCTAATAATAGAACTAGGGGGATGGGTAGTAAAACATATAAGATAATAATTGGATACCTCGTCTATGCATTAGGGCTATCGTAGACTAATGATAGGCTGAGAAGGCTATGGTCAGCTAAGTGGTAACCTCGTCCTTATGAGAGGTTGACGGCTCCGCTTGAACTACCTTATGGTGTCGGTGCCTCAAGTAGGAGGAAGGGCCAAGATATCCATAGATGGGGTCTGGTGCCTCAAGTTGGAGGAAGGGCTAGGATAACCCATGAGAGCTATGCGATGACACTCTCCACTAGGCACCTGTTTGCCTTGTTTCCTTATTGCCTTTGGAATTATATTTTGAATGTTGTATTAGTTCTTTTGGAAATAATTTATGATTATTCTTTCGTTACTTGGTTAATGGTTATTGCCTTGGTTAGTTGTGATGAGTTTCATGGCTTTATGATTATTATATTGTCTCTTGGATGTTATTGTTTATGTCATTGTAGCCCTTGATGTTGTACTTGAGTTTTGCACTATGTTGTTCTGTTGGAGTTAGTTTGGCATTCATGGTCGTGATCACTTCCTTGTCACCTCTGAGAACGAGGGATGGGTTATTTATAACTCACGTGGTTGGGTGGGACGTGCTTCGCACTCGTTGGGTTCCCCATCGATATTCTATCTTCTCAACATTCCTTCAGTTGGAGCTTGTACCAGTTGTTCACTTTGTAATTCAGATGTTATTGTACTTTGTATCATCCCACATGTATGGTAAATTTATTGTAATCCATTTATTAAGATAATGTAATGTAATGTTTAAATGATGATGTAGTATTTAGGATCCTTTGTAAACATTATTGTAAGAGATTCTTTATGATTGTAATATGTGATGTAGTGATACTTTCACTCGTGGTTTATGGATGTACTTTTATAAATGGTTATTATAATTTTATTGGATAAGTTGTATAGTATTATCTTTTACCTTTGTTAATAGTTGTTTTGCAATGTAACCTCTCGTGCCCTAGAGGATGTAACGTTCTTACATGTTAATGTGCAATGAGAATATGATTTAATGTTAGTTGCATGTTTATTTTGTATTTTTTTTAAAAAAAAATTGGTTGCAATGTTTGTTCTCTGGGGTTTGCACAACGGGTATTACATGTGTCAGCTAATAATCAAACATTAAAGATCATATGAATGATGCATTAGTTTACAATACTCTTTACAAGAGGGAATCATTAATAATCATTACATCATTACAATAATTACAACAATGCTTCCCCTAGTACATGTGAGGAGATTCCATCAAATTACATTAAGAGATACAAATTGATATACAATATAACATATAAATACATGAAAGGTTTCCTTCTCAAACTAGAACAAGAACTGGAGTGCATAGTGCAATGATCAAATACCATGCTCACGAATGTGCAACAAGAATACCCAATGGAGAAAACAACACCAACCTCCTAACCATGTGGAACCCTAAGGTCCACCCCCCTGTGCTAGGAGATAACACAAGGTCCCACATCCAACACACAGATAAGAAAGCAACAGGCTAACATAAACAAGGGCTATACATGACTCCAACACAATATTGCTAACAACACTAGCATCACTTTCAAAACTTACTTCACTTTCAGAGGCATTCACACAACAAAAAGAGAAAATACAACTAGGGAATGCTAGACTACAATAGGAAGGAGTGTCATTGCATGGTCCTAGCATGAGTTGCCATGGCAGTCTCATAGTAGACCCTAACCCCCATCTATGGTTGTCATGGTAAACCTCTCACTAGGTCTCGGCCCCATAGGGTGACACATGCGAAACCAACATACCAAACACATTCCCCAATGACACAAAACTATAAACAAACTTTACACAAATGACACCCACTTTTAACAATTACAAAATCACCTAATCCCAATAATCAAAACACATTGTTCAATTCAAACAATAATTCATAGCATTATAACAATGAAAATATTCCTTAAATAAGGCATTATTCACTACAAACAAATATTTTTAAGAATAACTATATTGTTAATAAAACCATCATTTTTATTAAACTAGTTACTACAAAAATCCTAATTTTAAATTACAAATTTAATATAATATTAAAAATAACATGGTCCAAAATAATTGAATTCACGTGGAAATTCTATTACTCAATCTTTAAATTATTATAAAGATAAGTAACATTCATTTACTAATCAATTAACAAGAAGTAAACGAATTCATTTAATTTTTACTCTGAATCATTTAAATTAAATAACCTATCTATTTACAGAATAAATTGATTCACTTAAATAAACAATTATTTTATCTATAATCAATTAAATATTTATTTTAACAATAATTATCCAATTTATTTATTTATAACAATTAATTACTCCTTTTATCCATAACTAACCAATTTAAAAATATTTTTTTATTAAATAATATTTTTATTTCTTCATTGAACATATAATCTCACATATAAGAAAAACATTTTTTTAATATTAACCACAATCTTATATAATCTATCAGCCATGGGGGAGTAGCCTGACAATAGCCTGACAATAGCCCTATGTTTCAACCATATCTCAAAAACCACAATCTGGGTTTATGATATGTTTGGATAGATATTAGAAGACAACAAGGCAAAGAATCCCTTTAAGTTTCTCACCAACCTAGTTTGTAGAAACAGAGTTATGAATAACACAATTAGACCATTTTACTAGGAGGGAACATAAGGCAATAAACATTTATTTATTTTTATTTTGGAATAAATAATTTTTTTATTCAGAGATAGAATAAAACAATTAAACATTTATTTTTAGAAAGGAGAGAGAGAAATCAATCGTATTCATCACAAACTCAGAAAAATAATGTAAACAAAAGTTTAAAATCTAACCTAGATCCAATGCTTGGAAATAATAGAATTGATGTCGAGCTCCAAACATTTCAACTTCTCTGATTCCACAATCCAAATTTCCAAAACCCCAATTCCTAGCAAAATCAACAATATATGAAATTTTTTACAAACAAACTTCTCCAGATTCAACCAACCAAAATTCCTAGCGAAATCAATAATATAAGAAAAATTTTACAAACAAGTTTCTCTCCCCAAAAGAACAGAATGAAATCCTCCAAAAGAAAAATATTTACAGGAAGAAGGTTGTTCATTGCATGAGAAGACCAACTAACCTTAAAATGAATTGAAGTTAATTTTAATTTATTAAATTAACCTCCCTGACAAAACACAATAATTAATTTTAAATTAATTAAAAGATTTTCATTTAAAAAAATCATAACAATATAATATGATAAATATTCAATTTTACACAGACAGGTAAAACCATTTACCCAACATTCACTTACATATCATAATTAATTAATTAGATAACCCAGCTTAAATAATATTTTATTTATTTACTTTATTACTATTATTATTGTAGATAGGACTTAAAAATCAAATAGGTTTAAATGCATTGAAGACAATAAACAAATTAAATCCTATCAAGCACCATGAAGTACAAACTAGAATGAAAATAAAAATAAATAAAGGAAATGCTTGCAAACTGATTTTCAAACTTAGATTTGATTGATCTCCATGGCTCTTCTCCACCTGCACAAGGATGCAATATTTCGAAGGTTTTTTGTTGAAGGAATGTTGGTTGCTCAATTCTGCAGCATAACGATGTGATGAAGATGATAGATGGCGATTGAAGACTGATTTTGACAGAGTGAAGATGCTAGAAGAAGATTCGATGGAAGAATGATTTTGACAGCATAAGGATGTCTGAAGATTTGATCCAAATGGCTTGTGAAAGGTTTGATTTATAAATTTTTCGAAGGCAAAAGCTTAGTTGGCAAAGATCAACGGTTGAGATTCAGTCTGGTAAGATGAACGGTAAGAGATTTTTTTGAGAGTTTGAGAGAGAGATAGAAGGTTTCATTTTCTTCAATTTTTCTCATTCAGAACTAAAGGAAGGTTTCCATTTTGAAGGATGAGTTAAAATGAAATTCATAATTAAATAAATAAACTTAATTATATGGGAAGATGAATTTAGAAACTCACCTAATTAAATAAGTAATATTTAATTATATGAGAGAGATAGATTTAGAAGGCACTAAATTAAATATTTAAAATATTTAATTTAACTATGAGATGAAGAGGAGGAATATTCCATTTTGAATATAAATATTCAAACTTAGAATAATATGATAATTAATATAAATAAATTATAGAATTTATTTAATTTAATTAAGAGGAATATGGAGATGTAAATAATTAAATAAAATTATTTATTTAATTAAGGTAGAAGAAATAGAAAATGAACAATATAAATAAATAATTAAATTTATTTATATGTAGATTGAATTAGAGATTTAACTAAATAACTAGTATTTAATTAATTACCATACATATTATAATGTGACCATTTTTACGTGCATACATTTTGCCCCTCTTTGAGATGATGTTTGAGATGATGAGATTTGTGTCAAGTAACATAATTTCAAAGAAGTTAAGGTATGTATAATGGATAATGATATAAAGATAGGATGATGGAATGATGATGCCCCCTGGAGAGGATAGGCGGGTTGGACAAACATGGGTAGGTTCTCGAAATGAAATGATAAGGATAGACAAGATGAATGATGCAAGATAGGAAGTGGATGAAGGAGAGGAATGATATGTTATGCTACAATGAAGGTGAGCAACCATGATGTTTGATATAGCACTAGACATTATGCACCAAGATATAATGATCAAGGTGATGATGTGTCTCGTGCCCCAGCATAATACAACCTTGTCTAGACGTATGAGGAAGTAGACTTAAAGAATTAAATTCCTAATGCACAAAAGGTATGATATGACCTTAGATACAAAGGATAGTGCAAAAAGCTACTCCAACATACACAAGATATCAATATTAGCTAGAATGATATGGATTTGATACAAATGCAAGATAAAATGATAAGACACACAAGCAAGCAAGCAAGCATGCACAAAAGGTACAAAAACAAACAAGGTAGTGCCCTTGTCAAGCTATAAACCATTGATTGATTGATTGATTGATTGATTGATTGATGATGATGATAGTGTTGTCATTGTTGGGAGCGACATGTCCCTAGAGAAACACAAGGATGACTGATAATTGATTGATTGACTTAGATTTGGTTTACGACAAGATTAGGATCAAGACCAAAGGATGTGATTGGATAATTTGACAAGATTAATTGACATGATTGGTATGGATTAAGGATTGGCTTGCATTTGGATTATTGCTTGGATTGATTCGATTGAGTTGATTGGATGAAATGGTTTTGATGAAGATGATTGATTTGGTTGACTAGTTGGATGATTGGATTGAGGTGAGGGATTGAATTGATGAAATTGGATGAAGTAATTGGATGGATTGATTTTATTGCTTGGAATTTTGTTGGATATTTGAATTTTTTGATTTTTGACATTTTATGATTTTTTTGGATTTTTGAAATGTTTTGATTTTTTTGGACTTTTGAAATGTTTTTAATTTGTTGGATTTTTGAGATGTTTTGATTTTTTTGGATTTTTGAAATGTTTTGATGTTTTTGGATTTTTTATTTTTGAAATGTTTGGAGGTGTGAAAGGATGAAAATTTGAGTATCATTTTTGCTAGATACCAATGACAAGGGGAAAAATGAGTCTAGGTGCAAGGAGATAGATGGGATTGATGGATGAAAGGGTGGGTGATGGGATAAGGGATAAAATGCTTATGATAGATGGATGGATGGAAAGGATAGGTCATAGTGAATGGAATGGATGTATGCATCATAGGAGAGCAAGGATGTGATTTCCAAAGACTATGTCGCATAGGAATAACATGCCCCATTCTAGGTACAATACTTAGGATTTTTTTGGACAAAACTTATGACAATAGGATAATGATAGGCTTGATTGGAAGGATGAGGTATATCAAGAGATACCCAAAAAACATGTTTCAACATTTTGTCCCTATGTCTTCACTAGGATCAAAACAAGAAGGGTGGATAAGTGGACTCAATATGAGAGCTATGAATGATGGCTAAAGATGGCTGGTAAGATGGAAATGATATGACATGAATGATAGGTTGGATAGATAAAACATTGTGCCCCCAAGTGTAAGTGACATAGAAGATCAACCTACACATGACGCCTATTTGCTAGGTTTTCATCATGGTACTTATCCAGGGTGCCTATTTACTAGGTTTTCACCGTTGGATGAAGGGATTTCTCTTTACCTTTTTTTTTTGACTTTTTGACTTTTTGGATAGGAGAAGGGGAATATGGATAGGAGGGACTCAAGTGTCTAGATCTGTGAAAGGTGATAGTCCCACTAGATATGGATGTCATTGCATGGACCATGTCAAATGTCATAGATGTTGGTAAGGAATGACATGAAATGGAAATGGAGTAGGTAGATGGCCGATTATGAAAGGCTTATGTAAGAATGGATGGGGAATAGTGGATGATGATGTACATTGAATAGGACTTGTGCAAAAGGATGGATGAAAGGTTTATGCAAAAGCATTGACCATAGGAAGGTGATTGGGAAGATATGTAGGATAATGCGTGAAGGATGAGGAGATGGAGGTATGTGGAATTGTTGTGAAATGGAAGGGAACCATGACCAATGGTTGCACACACTGTGATAAACATTGAATATTTTGATGTGGATGGGGTGTAGGAAGCAATGGAGATGTTTTCTTAGGAGGTGGCGGATGAAGTGCTTTAGGTACCCACATAGACTTAGTATTTTTATGACTTTTATTTTGCTTGTGGGTTTTAGGAATTTGAGACTTTTGAATGGAATGAGAATGTGGGATGGAAGTGGATGGTTGGGATTTTTGTAATGTAGATGCCTCATTTGACTTTCTTTTCTTTTTCTTAGGGATCCAAACCATTTTAGTTTTGGCCTTTTCTTTTGGAGGTATGGGCCTATATAGCTTTTTGGATGCATTTTGCTTTTACTTTTTGTATTGATGTCCTAAGGCATGAGAACCCTTATAATTTTTGACTTTATAGGTAGAGGCATTGAAATTCTTGCTTTTGAATCCCATGGGTATGGTGGAATGGGTGGAAGCTTCATGTTTATACAATGTGTACATTTGTTGGTCATGATTAGGAATGTTAGGGTATTTATGGATGGAGGGATAAGGGGATTGGATAATGGGGATATTAGGTGTTGGGAGTAATGGTGGTAAAGTGGATGGAGGGATATTAGGAGTTGGAAGTAATGGTGGCAGATTTGATGGTGCAAGGTGTATGGTCACATGCTTTTGACATTTGTAGGATGATAGAGGGGGGATGGAAACATATGTTTTAGGGATACAATAGGCTTCATGATGGAAAGTGGACTTAGGATGCATGGAGGAAGTACCAACACCTTTAGGTTGTTGTCCTTGGGGTGTAGGTCCAAGGCCATAAGAGTGTGGAGGGACTTTGACATGGATGGGCTCCAAAATACCTTGTTCATGAAGGTCTAAACCTTTATCTTGGTGTTTCATGCTTTGGGGTGTGCAATGGACAATGGGAATATGTGTAGGTGGAACACTAGACACAAGTTCCTTATTGGATGGAGAAAATGAAGCAAGGGAAGATAATGGTTGTTGTTGTTCTAAGGAGGAACATTCGTGAATGAGGGTGGAAAGACCAATAGGATATTGTGGAGGACTTGTAATGGGGTCGATAGTGGGTGATGGAGGATCATTAGGATCTTGATTATCATTGTGTTCACTTAGATCCAAGATATTTGTTTGATATTCTATGTGTGCTTGGGAGGCATATGTCTCATCAAGGGAAGTGGATGTTTGTGCATCATGGATGGGTGAGGTGGAAAGCTCTTGACCATGGAATGCATAAAGTTGGCTAAGGGGATCATCATGGTCTTCTTGATCATAAAATGGGTCTTGATCAAAGATGGAAGATTGATCATGAACAGTATTAGGTATGTTATGAATGAAATCATTGGGAGGGTGTTGATCTTTATGTGGATGAGGGGGTAATGTTTTCTCATGTTTAGGATTTTTCTCTTGACATACCTCATGACCTTTTTGAATGGAGGTGGAAGGGGATTTCTCATGGAGAGACTTGACATGTTCTTGATGGTCAACAATGTAGGAGCATGATAGAGGGTGACTTGGACTTACGAGGGGAGACTCTGGAATTGGTTCAAGGGGTTGTGGATGACATGGTTGGCTTGAAGGACATGGCATGATGTTTGAGGATTATTTTGTATGTTCAAGAATATGAGTTGGATGACATGGCGATGTTTGATTCCTTGCTAGTAACCCTTGGGTCACATCCTTTGTAGGTGTATGGGCGGAAGGTGTTGGCTTAGGATTTTGGTTTTGATTGGATGATGTTATGATAAAGTTATAGGGTGCATGTGCTAGATTGGTATTCCCCTTGTCGAAAGTGGCATTAATACTTGAGGAAGTTTGGCTTTGTTGCAAGGTAGAACTTAAGTTCACATGTGTTTTTCGTGATGTGGCATTGACATGCAAAGGAGTGGATGGATTAGATTGGTATGAGATAAAAGGGGATGAAACATAAGGTTGAGGTGGTATTGGTTGATAATGAATAGATAGGGGATGATGTTGTGGTTGTTGAATTTGACAAGTGGCAATGAATTGATTGGCTTGAGCTAGGAGGTGTTGGATTTGAGGTGATTTAATTTGTTGAAAATTTTGGAAGAGGGTTTGAAGGCTTTGTATGGTTTGATGGTCTAGGGGTTGGGGTATTTGGTGAAATGTTTGAAGGAGATTTTGAAGTTGGGATGCTAGGGCTTTGTGTTCAAATGTGGGCATGGTGTCACACATGTGTGTAAGCTCTTGCATATCGATTTGTTCTTCAAAGTATGCAACATAGTTCATGTCATCATTAGAGGTGGTAGGAGAAGCCCCTCAAAGTCTGAGTTTATGTTTTTGTTTTGTTTCATTATTTGAACTATAGAAAGGGACTCCTTGAATGATGATCTCAGGCTTAGGTGTTGTCTCATGATTTGGCCTAGAGGGATAGCCCCCTTGGATTATGATTTTGGGCTTATGATTAGGATTGGGCTTGTTTATGATTATGACCATTTTGACAAGTGGTGACTAAGACTTTGTATGTGATGGTGATGATGTGAAATGATTAGATTGGATGCCTTGAATTGATTAGGATGAAAGTGATAGGATATGAATGTGTTGGAAGAACGTGTAGAGTGACTTGTCTTTATGTGTTTGGTGTTTAGCTTGATTTGGAAATGTTTAAATGAATGATCACACATGTACACACATAAATCACTCACGCAAGACACATAAGCAAGTTTGAATTTGAAATTTGAAGAATGTAATTATTAAGCACACACTTGAAGAAGACACATCAACAAGTCCTAGAACTAGTCAAGTGGGTATGGACAATTATGTCTCAAGCTAGTCTGCACAAGGTTGACTAAGGATGATTTGAAAGAAATATCCTGTCACACAGCCGGGAGAAAGGGGTAACCCACCCTTCACCTTCACTTCCCAAAGGTATAAAGTTCTTTGGGGCTTAGCCAAGAGTGACAAAAATTTTTAACTCCCAAAAAAGCGTGTCTTCTGATTCACACTTCAATTGAGGTTGTCCCCAGGGGTGATGAAACCCCCTAGCAGGCCTCCTAGAAAGGGTTTGACAAAAGCAAACCAAGTGAGGTGTTTGTGATCACACACACTTGATTCACACTCACAATTATTAATTGACCCTTAGAAAATTGAAATGTGTGGAAGAAAGCAATGAAGCACTCATTCTTTTTAGATCCAAATCAAATGTGTAGGAAGATAATGGTTAATTTTAGACCCCATTTTTGATATGTGATTGAAAACAAGATTCATTTTAAGAGCCCAAATCCAAATGTGTGACAAACAATGATTAAAAGGTGAAATATTAAACGAGTGCACCTGGTTATTTTCGTTTTCCAAATTGTTGTTGTGAGTGATATTGCTGCTACTAGAGCTCCTCATAATCACCTACAAGATGAAAAAAATAATATTATAATGCAGCCAAAGAAAAAAAAGCAAGCTCATCAGAAAATTGCAATTTCAGATACACGTTTTTGACATAGCCGAATTAGATTTCATTATTTGACGATCTTATTGATTTGAAAAATGAAAACTCAAAGAAGAGATGCCTATTAATTTTCTGAGAGCTTTTCATAAATGTAAAGAAGTCAAAAAAATTCCCTGTTTTGCTCTCAAAAACGCGGATTTGTGAAAACCATACAGAAAATGAAGATCATGTTTTTTTGCATTGCATTTGACTTTTAAATTAAATATATAAAACATATACCACCACTAGAATTTAAATATATTTCCAAAAATGTAAATAGGTCTGTAAAATTCACCAATTTGCGTCCAAAAAACTAATTTTATGAAAAAACATAAAATTAGGATAACTCCTACAAAAATAATGATAAGCCCTCAATTTTTTTACTGTAGCCTCTTGAGATGATATAAAAGTATTTGTAAAAATATTGTAGAAAAATTTGTAGCTGTGTAGAATATATGAAGAAATTGGTAAAACTTGCGGTTTTGTCCAAAAATTGGCAGATTTGCAACAAAAAGTTAATAAAACCTACAAATAGAAATTAAAAATGGGGCAAGGCCCTACGGTGGGTGCCAAAATGTAGATAGGACTTAAAAATCAAATAGATTTAAATGCATTGAAAACAATAAACAAATTAAATCCTATCAAACACCATGAAGTACAAACTAGAATGAAAATAAAAATAAATAAAGGAAATACAAACTATTTTTCAAACTTAGATTTGATTGATCTCCATGACTCTTCTCCACCTGCACAAGGATGCAATATTTTGAAGGTTGTTTGTTGAAGGAATGTTGGTTGCTCAATTTTGCAGCATAACGATGTGATGAAGATGATAGATGGCGATTGAAGATTGATTTTGACAGAATGAAGATGCTAGAAGAAGATTCGATGGAAGAATGATTTTGACAACATAAGGATGTCTGAAGATTCGATCCAAATGGCTTGTGAAAGGTTTGATTTATAGACTTTTCGAAGGAAAAAACTTAGTTGGCAAAGATCAACGGTTGAGATTCAGTCTGGTAAGATGAACGGTAAGAGATTTTTTTGAGAGTTTGAGAGAGAGATAGAAGGTTTCCTTTTCTTCAATTTTTCTCATTCAGAACTAAAGGAAGGTTTCCGTTTTGAAGGATGAGTTGAAATGAAATTCATAATTAAATAAATAAACTTACTTAATTATATGGGAAGATGAATTTAGAAACTCACCTAATTAAATAAGTATATGAGAGAGATAGATTTAGAAGCCACTAAATTAAATATTTAAAATATTTAATTTAAGTATGAGATGAAGAGGAGGAATATTCCCTTTTGAATATAAATATTCAAAATTAGAATAATATGATAATTAATATAAATAAATTATAGAATTTATTTAATTTAATTAAGAGGAATATGGAGATGTAAATAATTAAATAAAATTATTTATTTAATTAAGGTAGAAGAATTAGAAAATGAACAATATAAATAAATAATTAAATTTATTTATATGTAGATTGAATTAGAGATTTAACTAAATAACTAGTATTTAATTAATTACCAGACATATTATAATGTGACCATTTTTATGTGCATACAATTACTTATTAATTTTAACATTACATTATAAATTTATTTTACTATTAACTATGATTATTTATTTATATATATTTATTTATCAAAGTATTCAATTTATTTTAATACATAAAATTTAACCAAAGACATTTATCAACCAATTTAAATTAAATAGAACCAAATACCCAAATAATTACCTGACCACTATTGAGAGTCAAAAAGCAAACCTCAAGCAACACTAACCAACCAAACTAAAATTATATAAAAAACTGGTAAAACTGACAGGGTGCCAAACTAGATACTCATCCTCTTTGAGGATGATGGCTAGGGTAGGGGATCAAGTGTTATCTCCAATCAACTAATCCATTAGGCTCAAGGCACACTCAAACTTGCTAATTCAGGTGGAGATGTAGCCTAGCACCTATTCACTTAAACATAGAAGTTAGGGAACATGTGCATTCTAACAATTGTATCTCATTCTCGTATGTCCCCCATACGTCTAATGCTATGATGCCACCATTTCCTCCTAACCTAACAACATACTATTCAATCACCTAACTATCCAAATAAATCTTTGCATATCAATAATAACATGTATGACAATATACATCATACTCACTAAAGCACTAACAGAAGCTCACGCCCCATCTGCAACTACAACACTTGAAGACAAGTCAGTACATCTTCATGACAATAAAGATAATCATAATAAAAATCATAATGACATGTCAACACAATAACAATATATTAGAATCAATTGAAAACCCTAAAGGTAACCAAAGAACTCCCATCACATCAATATGTCCATAAAATGCATCCTAGCAATGGCCATGTCTTAACACACACACATCATGATAAACCTATCCTTAAACATATATAATAAGTTCTATCCTAACCTTCACACAGTCCATAAATTCATAATATACAACATCAACTAATTAACATCATTAGCACATACCTTTAAATATCCCTATTATTTTACCTTCATCTCTAACTTATGTAGCCAATCTACCTACACATCCATGGTGAGGATGGAGGGGCACTGCATCCTCTCCCCTTAAAATTGAATTACACATAGAAGTCACATACTAGGGTAGTGTAGACACCTAAAAATGACCTAGGCCTGCAAGCTTCATTTTTACCACTTTCGTCCTAGCATAATTATGACATTTAATTATGTCCTTGGTCCACATTCGACTATTGATTAAATAATTCATAATTATTTAATTAATTCAAATCCCCGATTCTTCATGATTATTAAATAAATAGAAATTTCATTTATTTATTAAATATTTCATTAATTAGCTAAGTCTTGCTTTAATTAAATAGAATTTTCTTGTTTGGCTCAATTTTCCTTGCATCATTTTAATTCTTCTTGATTACATTAAGTAAATGAATTACATTTGTTATTTTAATACGTCACTAGCATCTTAATTAAATAGGTGATTAATTTTATTTAATTAATTATCATCTCTAAATTAAAATAATTAAAATTTAATTATTTAATTTGTAATTAATATTCTTCTCATTTAAAATGGGGAATTAAATTATTTAAAATGTCGTGTCTTAAGCATGGGTCAGCACATTAAATAGTCACGAAGGAATATTTGTATCTCTCAATCCATGGTTTGGTTATTTTTGAATTCCAGGTGGTAATTAATCTTCTAAAAATCAAGCAATTGGGCAGATTCTTGATTTTCTAAATCTTATCCTCAGTTCACATCTTATCTCTTTGATTTTTCGAATCTTGCAAATCAGACAATCTTATCTTCTTGATTTTTCGAAAATCTTTATTTTCTAATTAATTTTCTCATTTATTCTCCACCGTTGATCCGATTTTATTTTGACCGTTCGATTAAGGATTTTGGCCTAACCCTAATTAGGGATTCTAAAGCTTAATCCCCGGACCCGGCTCATTTTTTGGTTCTAGATGTTAATTTGTTATCTTGTTAGATCCATTTGAAATGGCATTTTCTATAAAATGCCATCTTCTTCTCATTTTTTCGAACAGACGCATATGCTGACATTTTGCATAATTATTATAGGCATTTATTCACTTGCACATTTATTGTCATAGGCAATTTTAGTATTTAATATAGTCATTTGATCAATTTTGACATTTGTTTTAGACATAGGCATTGGCAATAGACATAGGCATTTAGACTTTATGCAAATCCTTCAAGGCTTGTTGTAGGACTTAGGCATTTTCAGATTGCTCGAACAAAGAATCTGAGGGCAACAATATCCAGCAAGTAAGAAGGTGCTACAAAAATGAATCATGGAGACTTCGGCGATCAGGTATAATCGTTCTTTTATGTATTTCCATTGTGTTTTGTAGCTACTTTGGGTTTTTATGCTTGCTTTCAGTTTAATTGGTCTAATCTACGATACCTAGAAGTTACCCTTAGTTACATTGGTGAACCGACTCAGGATTTTCGTTCCGTCCTACTGCGATTTTTGTTATTTTACGTTGTTTTGTAGAGTGCAGTGCGGATGTAAGTGTCACTTTTAAAAATATGGTGGCCGCTGTTTGATCACGTCCTTGGCCTGTCAATGAAAGAAAGGCGCCAATCACCACGACAAACCGCCAGTGACCATGGCCCCGGAGCGGCATCGATGCAGCCAGCATCCATTTGAAGGAACCGAGATGATGCATCTACCATAGCCAGTCGCTTTTAATGCGGGTAAATTTTTCTTGCAGTTTGAGGTTCGATTTTTGGATTTCGGGTTGTTTACAGTTCCTGGTTTTACGGCTTTACGTTTTTTACGTATTTTATTCTTACATGTTGGGTAGATTAGATTTTTGCTTATTTACCTAATCTTTTCTTGTAGCATCTTAAGCGATCCCCGATTAAATTACCCGAAGACTCATTGCTTAAAGAGAGACTACTAATTGTGTTTTGTAGATTGAATGTAAAGGAAGGAGACCAAAACAAACCTTTATTGCTTGTTTTTCTTAGATTAGCAAACATTTGATTTTGGTGCACATAAAAAGAACTCATGTCTTCTATGTTTGATTGTGCTTGCAGAATGGTAGGTGAGTATGCTCTCACTTGGTGAAAACTTTGTGATCAGAAAACCGGACCCATTCTTATTTGTTATTTACCCTGACTTGGTATATCAGAGTATCCTCTCCCCTCATGCTTTCGGGCGATCTTAGATTGGCAAAACGTTACCAACTCTAGAAATTGGGCCTGCCTGGGGATTTCATCACCCCAACGCGACTCAAACCGGCAACGAAGCTAAAGCCAAGCTACCCCCGACCGGTATATAAATGTAAACCTTAAGGGAAAACCTAAGGTTGCTTGTGTGGATGTGTCATACGGACGGAGTTGTACTCCCTTAAACCCTGTTGAGCTTAACCTCTTCAGGCTAGAGTGCCACCTCAATGGTGATTAATCTCTTGCCCCATGTATGGCCACTCGAACGAGGTTCTAACTAAAACTTTGTGTAGTAAGCTAAAAATCCTTCTATTTGCTAGCGCTGACATGGATTCCGATTAATGAAGGCATCTACCTTCGCTGAGTTTATAGTAGATGTGATCTGACTTGCCATGTGGGAGTTCATGGGGGTTGGAAGCTTGGATTTGGCATGAGAGGGTTACCTTGTAAGGAGGCAGGTCGACAAACTAAGATTCACGCTACAGATATGCGGTTGGGGAAACCCACGTGGAATCTAGTGAATATTGTCATGGCCTAACCTAGGATTGTACTTATTTGATGTGTGATTGGTTACATTCAAAACATTGTGCTTTTCAAGTGCTTTTTAAATTAATCAAACATTATACACAACATTCACAAATCTGGACACAAACAATCGACCTTGGACAACTCAGACTTTTCAACAAAACATCATAAAACAATCTCAGTCCTCATTTTGAACTTAGACTTTGCATTGTTCATCTTAGTCATCATTTTGAACCTAGACTTTGCATTTATAACATTAAGTCCTTAGTCAAACATCATCATCTTAGTCCTCATATTGGCTTTCACAACCTTGTCATCAATAATTTCCTTAGGAAAACGTCATCATCATCTTGCATTGTCATCCTTTATTCCAAAAATACAAAAAAAATTAGTGACATAACTTGTCATCTTAGTCTTAATTGTCCTTTAGCATTAGTCATTTTCTTTAGAAAACATTGTCATATTGCATCCCTTATTGTCAAAAATCCAAAAACATAGTCTTGCATTGTCATCCTTTATCCAAAAAATCTGAAAAACATAGGTTGTCATCATCCTCACTTGAGAAAATCCCTTTTATGGTTGAGACTAGGCTTCAAAGACAACAACGACAAATGGAAAACTTTGGACAAGATTCCAATCCCAACATCGACAATAACACTTATGAAACAAACCAACATTGGACTTTTTCTGACCCATTTCGCAACATGAACATGCAATCTTCCATGAACATGCCATCTTCATCACAAAAAAATTATGAACCATTCATACAAAGAGACCAAAATGGATGAGTATATTTCAAAGACATAGAAGTTGTAGCGCAAAATCCTGATATATTCTCCTTTGTAAAAAAATTAGTCTTACGTGACCCTCAAAGGTATCTAGCCATGCTTTTGGACGAAGGGGCTAAGTTACCACAAGGCTTTGACATAAATACTTTGCCACCATCTGTCTACCCTCACAATCAACAGTCACTTGACACAAATCCTGCTATTAATTCACAACAAATGTCCACTTATCACCCTTATCCTAACCTTGACAAGGGAAGCCAACTGTCCAATAGTCCATTCCAAACCTCCATGTCATATTCTAATCCTTCACCTATTAATTCCATCCAAGTTTGCATCCCTTATCAATCATCTACCAACTCATGTCAAGTCCCCACATCATACCATACCGATCCAGTCCAAGTCTCCATGTCCTCTTTCAATCAACCTTACACCAATCCAGTCGAAGTCTCCATGTCATATCCTTGTCCTTCAATAGTTAATCCAGTCCAAGACTCCATGTCCTATCTTTGTCCCTCACATGCTAGTCCAGTCCAAGTCCCCATGTCATATCCTAGTCCTTCATATACTAGTCCAGTCCAAGTTCCCACGTCCTATCCTAGTCCTTTGGTCATTAATCATTTTCAAGTCACCCCCTCACAAGCCACATCTAGTCATGAAAATTCTATCATAGTCCAAAGTCAAATCCCATTTAATAAACTTGAGGATACATTTCAAAATGAAAGCCCAAAGCATGACATTATAACGTCACCGTCATGTCAAGAACAAGGTAGTCTATCCCATGACCCTATTTTCGAAAACCCCATCTTTGACCAAGACCCTACCATTGACCAAGAAACCCAAATCCATGACAACCCCATCTTGGACCAAGACCCTACCATGGACAAAGAAATCCCAAATGATCCACTCCTTGACCTTTATGCCATTCATGATCAAACACTCACCGACCCTATAAAAGCCTTGACTATTGACACTTCCCACGATGAGACACTTGCCTTCATGGGACACATAGATGATATTCCTCCAGAACAAGAATCTTCCACTAAGGACATGCTTGCATATGATCAAGTTATAGCTAAAACCATTGGGCTCTATGACATTAAAAATAATGATGGCTTCGACATTGCCTTGGAAGCACCAACAGAATTATTTGAACCTGACATGTCGCATGATCAAACCAAAGATATCAGTCAGGAATATGTCCAACATGACAATGAAGCTAAGACATGTTATCAACTAGGGTCATCTATCTTTGTCAAAGTAGGCTTTCTCACAGATGAAAATATTACAAGTGACAGTGTCCACAGACATCATGATGGGTTAGCATCTTGCTTTCAAAGCAAAAAATACCCCATCGCAAATAGAATCTTTCAAAGCATGCAATATCAAGGCAAAGGACTAGGCATACACGAGCAAGGCATTCTAGAACCAATACAACTTCAGGAAAATTATAGACATCATGGTCTTGGCTATTCTTCAGACAGCAAATCAAATGATGTCAGTGGTACCTCCTCGATACTAGGGGCAACCTTGTCAGATACAAATGTCAAAATGGAGTCCGTGAGAATCCTTGTCATAAGATTGCTGCCAACACCCCCTCCACCCACACCATGAACTGTCATTCTATCATGAATCAACCTCCCCTTTGGGACCAACAAAAACAAAAGTCTTACAAGTCAAAAGATCAAAATCAAATGTCAAAGGCCATTGAATCAAACAAAAGGACAAGTGGAAAAATGACATTAAAATGGATTCCAAAGAAAGATGGATCAAACAAAGACACCAAGTCAAATACAAAAGTCAATCACAATGTGGAGCCACAAGACCAGAGGACTCCCACATATAACACATGTCCACCTCCTTCAAAATGGTCATCAATCAAGGCATATAAAAGTGTTGGTTCCAAACGCCATCCCTCCAAAATCCGTCATACACCATCCCAAGTTTGGAAAATAAAAAGTCATTCATCCAAACGTCCAAACAACCTTTCCACGTCTACCATCATTTGTCATAATCCTACATCTCGCCTAAAGTCCAAAAATCCTACATCACAAATCCATCACGTCATGGCAACAACTCTTTACCACGGAGTCTCGTGGCACTCTATTGCGATGTAAAGTATTTTGATAAGGCCAGTCCCCAGTATCGGAAAAGGATCACAATGACGTCGATGGGTTGGCCACCAAGTGCTACGATCGACAAGACAACTCCTTCTGGCAAGGTCATTTTTTGGCATATCCTTGGCACGATCTCTCGCATCGGTAGCGTAGATTGGATTGAGCGGTCGATTGGTTTATCCTAAAGCATCGGGCTATCCACAAAATTAGAAATATAAAAAAAAATTGAAAAATGATAAAAATCGTCACCCTGATGAAAACCTGGCAAACAGGCATCTTGGTGGCACAAAAAAAAAAAGAAAAAATCAAAAAAATCATGAAAATAGTAAAGAGAAAAATGATTCGTTCAATAGTGAAAACCTAGCAAACAGGCGCTTTGGATAAGTACCATGGTGAAAACCTGGCAAACAGGCGCCATGCGTAATCAATCATTGCTCTGCCATCTACTGTCACTTTGTCTAACTTGGCCTAGGATGAAAGGTATTTCTGCCATTATTCTGCAAATCGCCATCACATCCTTCCCTACCTGTCATAGTAGATAAATGATTGACATCAAGTCCTAACGACTGTCCGTCTAGTAGGTCAGCAGCATCCCATCCATATTCCTTGCAAATGGCTAAGTCTTAGACATGACTGGGGGAAATTTTTTTATCATGAAACTGTAGTGGATGTCACACATGATCTTGACAATTGGAAAAAAGTCCTGAAAAAAGACAAACAGATCATAAAAAGTCCTGAAAAAAAAAAAAAAACATCATAAAAAGTCCTGAAAAAGACAAAAACATCATAAAAAGTCCTGAACAAAGATAAAAAAAAAAATTGCAAAATGTCCTAAAAAAAGACCTAAAAATCATAAAACATCCTGAAGAAAACCACAAACAAAAACATCAGACTGCTCGAAAAGCGCAAACACAGTGTTATCTCTTGTCAAAGTCAATCAAATCAATCAGTCCTTGTCATCTATCGAACTACGTTGTCTCTGCGCACTTGCTACGTAGGCAAGACTCACATTTTGAGTCCCCGAGACATTAGGTCAGTCCTCTTAGGTTTTCCAAAATAAAACCATGATGCAATCTTTGCTCATCAAGACAAAGTCATTGGTCGTGTCGAACTACGAGGTCTCTGAGTGTATGACGTAGGCAAGGCCATCTATCGATGAGCCCCCGAGGCCACACTAGGTTAGTCCATTAGGGTTCATGGCACTACACTGGCACACACGTCAAAAGTCTTCAATCATTTTCCACCTGGGAAACCTCCTAAAACAAAGTAAAACAATCATTTATTCAGCATGGCAATCTCATTAGCACATCACGCATATCATCAAGGCAATATTGGCATATAGTCAAACACAAGTCAAACTCGATCAACGCAAGTCAAATCATCATAAACCAGTCAAACTGTCAAATTTCAGTTAATCTTCAGATATGTCCTTCTAAACAATAACCTCTGTCATTTATGCCTTAGGATGTGTCCTTCCTAGGCGTCGTCATCATCATTCGACATTTTGAGTGATCCTCTTGACATCTAAAGATCACTCTTCATGACATCAGTATTCTTCAGATGTGTCCTTCTGAAGAACCAACTCTGTCATTTATGCCTTAGGATGTGTCCTTCCTAGGCATCGTCATTATTTTGAGGGACCCCTTACGACCATTAGGGATCAAATCCTCTAGTCATCGACATTATTCAGGATGTGTCCTTCCTGAATTCACCAATTCTCGGCATTTTCCAAGGTCAATCAAAAATTTTAACATTTTGACATCTCGACATTATCAGACATGGCATCTTGGCATCAGAACAGTGGATATCCAGACGCACTTGGCATACACTTGACAATTGTCTTTTGATCCTTTATCATGTTATTAGTTTTTCAGCGAGATCCCACTAAGCAAGATTTAGAGAAGCAGCGACGTAGCATGACAATTGACACGCATGACTACTAGCTTCTTAGCGAGGTCCTGATTTTGGGATTTAGAAAAGAAATGACATATCATGATAGGGACTTTATTTTGTATTTTGGCAATCATGTCACTAGTTTCTCAAGGATGTCCTGGAAATAGGATTTAGAGAAGCAACGACGTTTCATGATTTGTCCTAGTCTTTTTTCTGCATGTGGTTGATTAGGGAAAAAAGACTGGGGCAAGCACGCTCCTAGTATGAGTCATGATCATCCTTGTCTGTGACTATTTGTCTTACGTGATGGTACAACCTTGCACACCTTGATCTATGTCATATCATGGTGTTTCTTGGCCATTACAATAGTCTGCCCAATGATGATTAAGAGCAATAAATACTAATGTCCTATGGTAAAGTTTTGAAGGATTTGGTCTAGGAATTAACATGCATTTTTCATTAGTCTGGTCATCTACTCTCATCAGCCTCATTGTCTTCTCTCATCCATCTCATGATGATATCCTGTGATATCCAAAAACATAAGTGCATACATCATCCATGGCATTAAATCATATACATTGTATTAGGTCCATACATACATCATCCATGGCATTAAATCATATACATAATTGCAAACATGGCATTAACATAATCATCAGCATTACATCTTTTACTAAATACATCACGCACATCATTAACAGAATCATATAAATCAACATTGCATTATCATGGCATCACTATCACAACATAGGCATCATATCACATACATGATACATCACACATGTCATAATACATAAAGCAAGGAGCATCACATAACACATGTAGGCCGCATCAAAACTGCATCATCATATACTATCATCTCAAAAAAGTACAATGTCACAAGATAAAGTCATGGGATATCCCAAAAATGGAGCTCGCAGGCTCAAATAATATACATAGTGTGTCATAATACAAGTATGCCCCTAGGGTAGGCTCTCATCAGCCCCTCGAGGCGAAGAATGTGGCAGCAATGACTTTGAAATGGGCACCGAAACAATAGGTGGTCCTATAGCAACCTCTGTCTGTGAAACTGATGGAACCACGAGTGAAGGTATCATCCTGACGGTGGCAAACATCTGTGAGGTCATTGCCGCCGGACTCTGGGAGATAGATGGATCTATCACTGGCGGCTGATCCTGTACTGACCTCTGCGCTGAAACTATCACAACCTCTGCCTATGCCACTGACAGAGCTGCAAAGGACGGTGCCATCTCAACAGTATAGAACATCTGTGAGGTCACTGCTGCTGGACTTTGAGAGATAGAAGGATCTGTCATTGGTGGCTGTACCTGTCCTGATCTCTGCACTGAACCAGTGGAACCATGACTATGCCCTGAATGATGACTCGAAGTATGCCTGCGAGAATGATGTGACCTGTGACTTGAAGTATGCCCTATCGAGGTAGACCCTCCGACACTAGTACGGCTCCTGGTACCACTGCCACTGCCTGACCTGTGCCCACTACCTGTCCTCGACTGTGACCGGGACAAGGTAGGATCCCGTCGCTCTGGTGGCACTGCCTGCTCATACAAGGTCCTGTACTGCCCCAGTCTCGTGCTAACCCTGGCCAACTCCCAAGCCATATCTCCCATAGGCCCTATGCATAAAGCCGAGAACTCTGTACACCACTGAGCCGCATCCT
>VDFB02085326.1:40525-53859 GCA_007258455.2 Sequoia sempervirens
TGTCCCTGCCTCTACCTCTGCCTCTGCCTCTGCCTCTGCCTCCATCTCTGCCTCGGCCACCTCGTCTGGCTTGTGGCACCCGCGGAATAACTAACCGCCTATCAATTAGTGCTGGCCCGTCAGGATCTGTCAATGGCGCGGGTCTGCGTGCCTGCCACCATAAATCATATGCCGACGTCATACCAGGATCCGCTGCTCGTCCTCTCCAACCCCAGGCCTGGGCTACTAGCCCATCTATCTATTGCTCAGCGAATGCCACTGGGATGGCTGGCCCCCACGCATACTCTCTAGAAGATCTGGCATACTCTGCCGTCCCCACGGGTACATCCTGCTACTCCTCGAACTGCCTAAGGACACGCTGTGGGAGGTATATCTCGATAATCAAGGATGTCTGCACTGTCTTGCCAATAAGATACCTATACTGCCTGCAGAAGCTGAGGTGCTCGTCCTCATTGTCCCATGCCTCACAATCTCTGTACGACCTCCAGATGAATGTCACCATGGTGTCAATCCTATGCCGCCACCACCCTGTCTTGCCCATATGGGTCTGCTGTAGCGCACCGGCATAGTAGTAAGAGTAGGGCATCCTCTCAGCTAGCTGCGGTCTGTCAATGGGAGGGCGGAAGATGTCAATGTGCTCCCACGCCCAGATCATCATCAAAGTGGTCCCGCAGGAGATACTCTCTCCTCTCCTGTATGCGACGTCGTGAAGCTGATGGTAAAGCATCCCTAGAAAACAGGGACCCCACACATAAACTGTCCTGTCCTGTCTCATGCCAACCAGGACGTCTCCCCAACCAATCGGAAATCCATATCCTCGCCGGTCAGAAATCAAGATACCTGCGATCATAGTCGCAAGGAATGCATCAAACCACCCATAGTGCTCCACCAGGAACTCCCATTGGATCTCATACCCCTGAATACCTAGTCCAACACCTTGATCTCGATAATAGGCATGGAAGGTCTGCTCTCCATGCCATGGATCATAGATGATCCGCTCCCCTCGAATAGGAACTTAGAGAATCCGGTAGACGTCCTCCAGGGTAATGGTGGCCTCACCTGTCGGTAGGTGGAAGGAACAGGTCTCAGAATGCCACCGCTCACACAACGCCATCAACAGACCCCTGTTCGCCCAAATGGTGGGCATGAACGCAGCATAGAATAGTCCCAGACGCATCAACCGTCACCGCTCTCGCGGGCGCAACTGATCGGCAAACCGAAAGGTGGTCAGTCTGCTCTCTCTCGTATAGATAGGGGCAAGCTGCCTCTGCAAGAAGACGAACACTGCATCAACACTTTTTGGACAATTTTCAACATCATCAAAAGCAATTAAGGTCACGCAAACATCAAAACAAGTTTTATTAAAGAAACAGGCAAGTGCGTCGCAACCAAGCAATTGCGTCGCGAAAAGACAACTGCGTCGTTCAAAACATCAAATGCGTCTAGATATGACAATTGCGTTTCGAAATATCATTTGCGTCTCGAAATTTTGTGAATGTGTCGTAACATGACGAATGCGACACGATCTTGCAATTGCGACATTCAACATAGCGATTGCGTCACAAAATAATGATTGCGGCATTCCAACAGTCATATGCGACTCGATAAGTTGCTTGCGTCGCACGAAATATCAAATGTGGCGCAAACCACTGGTGCAACCTATTTGGTCTTGGCACTTGTGTCGCAATGCATCAAATGCGTCGAACGCGAAGGCAGTTGCGGCTTACATGAACGCATATGCGTCGCGGCGCAAACGTTGACTATCCTAGAAAACATCAAATGGCACGTAAAACGATGAAATGACAAAGTAAGTTAAGAGTACATACCGCCGACTCTGAGCCCTCTGGCCATCTGAAAGTCCTCACGATCTCCCCGCGGTGCTTTGACACTGGAATAACCATCCTCGCTGCTGCGCCTTTCACTCTGAGCTCTCGAGTTTTGCAAGGTAAATAGTAAAAGTGAATTGACTTTAACCCCTTTGTCAACCTATTTATAAGGTCAAAATGACATTTTTCAAACAAAGTCAATACTGGAGGCTCATTTGAACACCTTTGACTTCCTCGTAAGTTGCTTTAAACATGTCAGAATCCGAAACCGACTGCGCCGCTGTTTTTCTGGTCATCAAATTGATTTATCGGGACCCTTTGCAAATTTTTCTGGCGTCGACTCAAAATTTGAAAATTTCCCGAGGGGGCAATGATACTCCGTACCCTCGCTGGGGCATATTCTTTGACTTATTTTCTTTGTCACAACGCGACAAGCGATATTATGACAAAGAGGGGCAAAATGTAGACACCTAAAAATGACCTAGGCCTGCAAGCTTCATTTTTACCACTTTTCCTAGCATAATTATGACATTTAATTATGTCCTTGGTCCACATTCGACTATTGATTAAATAATTCATAATTATTTAATTAATTCATCCCTTGATTCTTCATGATTATTAAATAAATAAATTTTATTTATTATTAAATCGTCATTAATTGGCTAAGTCTTTCTTTAATTAAATAAATTTCTTAATTTATTTAATTCCCTGTCATTTAATTCTTCTTGATTATTAAATAAATGAATTACATTTATTTATTTAATACATCACTAACGTCTTAATTAAATAAATGATTAATTTATTTAATTAATTAATCTCATCTCCTAAATTAAATAATTAAATTTAATTATTTAATTGCCAATTAATATTCTTCTCATTTTAAATAAATTAAATTATTTAAAATGTCATGTCAATCTTAACTGTCAGTCCTTTTTGATAAATAATCTGAAAAAGAATATTTATTATCTCTCAAAATCCATAATTTGAATTATTTAATTCAAATTAGTAATTAATCTTCTAAAAATCAAGTAATCGGGCAGATTCTTGATTTTTCAAATCTTATCTTCAATCCACATCTTATCTCTTTGATTTTTCGAATCTTGCAAATCAGGAAATCTTATCTTCTTGATTTTTCAAAAATCTTTATTTCTTTAATTAATTTCCTCATTTATTCTCCACCATTGATCCGATTATCTAAGATTTTGTTCTGACCGTTCGATTAAGGATTTTCCCTAACCCTAATTAGGGATTCTCAGACTTAATCTGGACCGCTCATTTTTGGTTCTCGTCATTAATTTATCTCGTCCGTCCATTTGAAATGGCATTTTCTATAAAATGCCATCTTCTTCTCACTTTTCGATTACACACACACATGCTGACATTTTGCATAATTATTATAGGCATTTACTTACTTGCACATTTATTGTCATCGGCAATTTTAGCATTTAATATAGTCATTTGATCAATTTTGACATTTGTTTTAGACATAGGCATTGGCAATAGACATAGGCATTTAGACATAGAAAATCCTTCAAAGCTTGTTGTAGGACTTAGACAATTTTCAGAGTTTGCTCGCACAACAAATCTGAGGGCCACATTATCCAGCAAGTAAGAAGGTGCTACGAAAATGAACCATGGAGACTTCGGCAATCAGGTATAATCGTTCTTTCATGTATTTCCATTGTGTTTTGTAGCTACTTTGGGTTTTTATCTTTTTGCTTTCAATTTAATTGATCTAATCTAATACCTAGAAAATTACCCTCAGTTTCACGTAGAAACATAACACATTAGTACTACAAATTTCTATTACGAACATCAAAGTTGATTCATTACATCAAAATAATATACACTAGTCTTTCCTATGAAAATAATTCATCTCACAAGTATATATACTTATATAGTCCATTTCAAACATGACCTATCCTTTTAGTTTTCAATGTCACAACAACAACACAATCAAGACTTGCATTTCAAAAATGACTCCTTAGTACATAAACGACTCAAAATCCTTACATATTTGTGTTAACACCCATCAATTTCTTTTAGGACAAAGAAAACATTTCACCCTTTTAGTCCTAACTAGCAGAATTTCTCATAACATAAACATATAAAAGTATTCAATTTCAAATGCATTACCATTTCATTTTCTTTACCCTTAAATTACAATTCCTCTTCCAATACACTATTAAGAAATCAATACATTAGAATGCTACATTTCCATAAAACACAACATAATTATACACACAAATCACACATTTTTCATTAAATATCCATCATTTACAAACAAGACATTCCACTTTATTCATTTTACAACACTAAATCTCATAACATACTCAAAAAAAGATCATGATTTTACATGTTTTTATAAGCATGGAAACACAATTTATTATTTCATAAGTACTATAGTCATGATTTAACATAAATTCTTCACATACACATAAATTCACATCACCAGGAATAACATCACAAGGCTACACAAGGGTCCATCTAGACACTGGAAAGTAGCATACTAATCCATGATACATAATCCATGAGCCAAGAGCTAATATCCATATCACATAATCCATACCTCACACTTAGTGGTTTGATGGTGTTAGGTCACACACACATGGTGAGACCATCCAAACAAGACCACAATGGCCTATTTCTCATTGTATAAGGTGGTTAGCCTCCAAAATATGGTCATCGCACATAGGTGGGTAGTGGGTCCTAACTATATAACATCCTCACATACCACCATTCTCAAGGTTCCCTGCATCTGTTTCCTTGTATACACTCACCAAGTCTGCCTCATATGTACTTGGAGAGGAATCACAATACGACACATCGTTGATGTCAAAAACAATAAGGATAAACTAGTTTATCCACCAAAGTCATAAATCAATATCAAATAAAGATTCAATTTCAGCAATAAAGTAAGAAATGTATGTAATTTCAACACTAAATCAAATGCAACCATGAGGGCTACATGCAAATAAGAACACAAGGTGTAGCTAAACCATCACAATCAAACATAAACAAAATGTTGGTCTCCATAGTTAATAGAAGATCATCAACGCCATAAAGAACATACACAATCTTCGAAATTGCAATATACAACACTATGTGACTAGATACTAGCCACCAAACGAGGAAGGACAAAACAATGTCAGGCTATAGTAGTAGCCCTCATGTGGTGCAGAGTGAGGACGCCATCCACATGGCTTAGAGTGTACTCCTCGGCTACACCCTACATTGCGTCATCATGCAAAATGGACTAGCCAAGTGGCCCATGCACTCCTTGGATGCTCGCATAGGATGCACACCTTGGCTACATTTCACATCGTGTTTTAGTGCAGCATGGTCATACACCATCCAAAGAAGGAACATACTAGTTGTATGTTGCATGGTAGTGTCTGTGGCTCCATGGAAGTAGGAATGCACAAAACACACCCTGCATAGTGATACCTCATGGAGAAGGCACACGTAGGTACTCATCATAGCCAAAGGTATACATGGCTATGACATACCTATATGCTAACTGACCCAAACACTGTGAAAATGAAACATGAGTATCCTTCTACAAGTGTAGAAGGCCCCATTACACACATCACACAAGTAGGCTATCATAACACAATCTCATAGCTCACCTTCACGTGTCTATGCATGTGGCATCATGTCCTTGAGCCCAACTACTACCATCAACAACATGACATCATCACCAACACTATGTCAAAACATCAGTGGGGTGTGGTATCGTATCCATTACATCATGTCACAATGCATGCAAATACTGTATATATATTGTTTATATGAGTATATCAATATGGGGCTACTCAAGCTTCACCTCTCATATAGATGACATTGACTCACTAATCCCAACTCAACACCCCTATAGGAGGCCAGGCAATGCCAGCTCAACATCCCTATGGACAACCAGGAATATACTAACAATCCAATGCTATTGTACTCAAAATTGTGGGAATTAGGCTAGCACATATGGATCAAGTACCTTGATCCATCATAAGGGGAAGTAGTGAGTACTTTCCTCAGGATTAGTTGAGTTAAGATTGCTCTGCACCACAATATGCATACGCTACACACCCCGCCCAAGGAACTTTTTTGCTGCTAGTACCCCTCCACGGACTAAGGGACTAGAGAACCAAAAGAAAAGAATCTATGAAACTATCTTTTGTCAACTCTTAAATTTCAACCACATGAAAGTTGGCCCACAATTAGGTAACAAACATACAAACACACATAATGGTATGGTCAATCCCATACCTAAAATACAAACATGATCCTCATGGTCAATTACTTCACCAATCCATGGCACACAAAGCATGGGGTATTTACAACATTCAACCATTACTCTATTACTAGTTTCTCACATATATGAGGGGGAAGAGGTACAATTACATACACAATTCCATTACTTTCAAAAGATCACATACCATAAGTACATTTATTTCCATAACCAATATGATTCCCTTTCCAAAATCATATCATTACCTATTAGCCATAACCCTTTACTAGTTTTCTTTCACTCTAATCTTTTCCATATATCACATGATGCTAAATTTCAATTTCATGATCATTGTGATCACTTAACAACTCCACTTAACAAATTCACATTCACTTTTATTCATTTAGTCTAACATTCTATCCTCATAACATATTAAAATTAACTTTTCTTCCACACAATAATAATTTTACATAAGCACCATGAATTTCTATATGCATCCATGAATCCTTAATACTTTCACATCAACATTCATGCATCTAGAGTTCAACAAATTATACACAAGTTCCATATTTACAAAAGAACAACAATGATTCTCTACTTAACTCTTACTACTTCATGTAGCTCTTTCCTAAACACAAACAACTCTTACTTCATCACAAGTTATTCAAATTTTCACAAAACAAAAGGATTCATATATTTGTTCTCAAAACACAATCCCACATTCTCTCAAAATTTATCCCAAGAAAATACAAGTAACATTAATATCTACATAGTGATTATGCCTACTCAAACATCCCTATCTCATACCTAAGCTTAATTACTTCACATATTACCCCCTCATAACAATTCAACATGCAAGACATCCAATGCAGAAATCTTTTTTATTTATCAATAGTAAGAAAAGAGAAAGACATTACATCATAGGTTTCAGTTACACATAGTAAACAAGATGTTCAAATACCAATATAGTCATCATAATTTCTCATAATAGAAGCCTAGTTCAATGCACTAGCATCTTATTTATTCCACAAAAGTAGCCCTTTCTAATAAAAACATATCACATCATGTAATCCAAAACTTAATCACATAGATTTACTTCCAAATGCATAGATTAAATACCCATTGACTACACTCAGTCTCATTAATAATCTATCTTTTATGTATAAACCAAAAGTAAGGAGTGCAGTTTCAGGAGAACATAAGATCTGTCACTTAAGTAATTTCAGACATAATTTCTTTGATCTGTAGTCAAGGTTTAAGCATACAATTTTAAGACCTAAATGATTTTCTATTATAATGTGGTTTAAGAATAATTCTCTTTATGAACTATATGTGGGTTAAGAGAAAAAGGAAACAATATAAATTAATTTGATGCAAGCAACTTGCAAACACAACCTTTCCAAACAAAGCATCTATATAAAGAAAAATTAAGTCACACTTTCTACCCAAATCTTAACTACCACCCACAAGAATTTTTTCCATTTTTAAACATAACTAAACACAAGATTAGTATTCCATTACATCACTTTGCATGCATTATAGCAATCAAAAAAGATAGATAGTAATTCATTTATAAAATAACTACATACTTTTCATTAGTCTAATCTAACAACCCTGTTACATGCAATATATTCTTAACATTATGAAAATCCAATGAACATCATATGGGTGTAGACACTTCAAACCACTGAAAAAAACACAAAGAGATGACAAACTTAGGTGAGGAATTCCCTTTTAAACCACATAACGTACATTCCCACTTGCATAGAATCACATAAGTAACCTAGCTACACAAAATAACATCTTATCCTAATGCACACTTAGTCAAACAAAAGAAATCCACATGCCAACTTGTCAAATAATTAATCTGAACCCACACATGCATTCCAAGAATAAATTTATACTCTTAAAGAACTGTAAGTCATGAAAATGAAACAAGGTCACATAAGAAAAATCAATAGTTACAAGTATCCAAGGAATCACACCCAACAGGAGAATACACAAAGTGTCTATTCCTCTATCTCACATCTCAACTGGGTATTTAGATTAAAACATGGTATCTAGCCACACATCAGACATTTGAGAACACATGCATAGGGAAAGTTACTATAACTAGAAATGGGTGACAACATTAACTAGAGATCCTAGTGCTGCAATCTAGCTCTGATACCAGGTGTAACACCCTCACCAAGGAACCCTAGAGGAGAACACTAAACTAGGTCAAATTAATGGAACAATTTTTTAAAAATCAAATAACTATAGAATGCATAACATAACATGATAAAATATTCATAGGTCCTCTTAAGGTTCCTTGATTGTACTACTCTGATAACTAACAAACAAGATAATTAGAAACATTTCATCAATGATAAAAGATAACATGATCAGCCTAACAAGTAAGGTTCTTTTTAAAGCACCAAATAAAATGATCTTATATTACTCATTTCCATAATGTGTCAACTTATAATCAAACATTAAAGATCATTTTCTAGCTAACAATCATATGATTCATGCATTACTTTACAATACTCTTTACAAGAGAAAATCATCAATAATCATCACATCATTACAATAATTAGAACAATGCTTCCCCAAGTACATTCTGGAAGAGTACATCATACTACATTAAGAGATACAAAATGATATACAATTTAATATACAAATACATGAAAGGTTTCCTTCTCAAACTAGAACAAGAACTAGAGTCCATAGTGCAATGATCAAACACCATGCTCACAAACATTCAACAAGAATACATAATGGAGAAAAAAACACCAACCTCCTGACCATGTGGAATCCTAAGGTCCACCCCCATGCTAGGAGATAACACAAGGTCCCACATCCAAAAAACAAAAATGAAAACAATAAGCTAACATAAATAAGGGTTATACATGATTCCAACACAACACTGCTAACAACACCAATAGAATTTTCAACACTTACTTCACTTCTAGAGGTACTCACACAACAAAAAGAGAAAATACAACTAGGGAATGCTAGACTGCAATAGGGAGGAGTGTCATCGCATGGTCCTAGCATGGGTTGCCCTGACAGTCTCTCACTAGACCTCGACCCCCATCTATGGTTGTCTTGGTAAACCTCTCACTAGGCCCCAGCCCCATAGGGTGACACATGCATAACCAACATACTAAACACATTCCCAAGAAGACCAAAATACCAAACACATTAAATTAAATTTGAAGACTAAGCAACTTTAAAACGAATTGAAGGTAATTTTAATTTATTAAATTAACCTCCCCGACACAACACAATAATTAATTTTAAATTAATTAAAATATTTTCATTTTAAAAAGATCATAACAATATAATATGATAAATATATAATTTTACAAAGACAAGTAAAACCATTTACCAAACTTTCACTTACACATCATAATTAATTAATTATATAACCTAGCTTAAATAATATTTTATTCATTTACCTTATTACTATTATTAATTATTAATTTTAACATTATAGAAGCCTCGTGTTTCAACCATATCTCTGAAACCATGTTTTGGGTTTTTGATATTTTTGGATGGAGATTAGAAGAAAAAAGGTGAAGAAACTCTTTAAATTTTTCACCAACTCAGTTTGTATAAATAGAGTTATTCATGGCACAATTAGACCATTTTACTAGCATGAAACAAAAGGAAATAAACATTTATTGATTTTTATTTTGAAATAAATAAATGTTTTGTTCAAAGATAGAATAAAAAAATCACATTTATTTTCAGAAAGTGGAGAGAGAAATCATTCGCATTGATCACACACTCAGAGAAATAATGTAAACAAAATTTTAAAATCCAACTTGGACCCAACACTTGGCAAGAATAGAATTGATATCGAGCTCCAAAAATTTCAAATTCTCTGATTCCACAATCTGAATTTCTAAAACCCCAATTCCTAGCAAAATCATCAATATATGAAAATTTTTACAGACAAACTTCTCTAGATTCAATCAACAAAAATTCTAAACCCACAATTCCCAGTGAAATCAACAATATAAGAAAAATTTTATAGACAAGTTTTTCCCCCTAAAAGAACAAAATGAAAGCCCCCAAAAGCAAAATATTTACAGGAAGAAGGTTGTTCATTAAACGGGATGACCAACTAACTTTAAAATGAATTGAAGTTAATTTTAATTTATTAAATTAACCTCCCCAACACAACACAATAATTAATTTTAAATTAATTAAAATTCTTTCATTTAAAAAAACATAACAATATAATATGATGAATATTCAATTTTACAAAGATAGGTAAAATCATTTACCCAAATTTCACTTACACATCATAATTAATTAATTATATAACTTGGCTTAAATAATATTTTATTCATTTACCTTATTATTATTATTACTTATTAATTTTAACATTACATTATAAATTTATTTTACTATTAACTATGATTATATATATATATATTTATTTATCAAAGTATTCCTTTTACTTAAAAATTTACTTTAATGCATAAAATAACCAAAGGAATTTATCAACGAATTTAAATTAAATAGAACCAAATGCCTAAATAATTACATGAACACTATCTAAGGTCAAAAAGTAAACCTCAAGCAACACTAACCAACCAAATTGACATTATAGACAAAACTAGGGAAACTAACAGGGTGCCAAACTAGATACTCATCCTATTCGAGGAAGATTGCTAGGGTAGGGGATTAAGTGTTAACTTTGATCGACTAATCCATTGGGCTCAAGGCACACTCGAGCCTACTAATTTAGGTGGAGACATAGCCTAGTACCTATTCACTCAAACATACAAGTTAGAGAACATGTGCATTCTAGCAATCGTATTTAATTCTTGTATGTCCCCCATACATCCAATAGTACAATGTCTCCCTTTCCTCTTAACCTAACAACATATTATTGCATCACCTAACTATCCAAATAAATATCTATATAGCAATAATAATTGTAAACACATAAAAATGACTTAGGCCAGTAAGCTCTATTTTACCACTTTTGTCCTAGCATAATTACGGCATTTAATTATGTCCTTAGTGCACATTTAACTGTTAATTAAATAATTTAGAACTGTTTAATTAATTCATATCTCTTTTATTCTTCATGATTATTAAATCAATAAATTATATTTATTTATTCAATACGTCACTAAGGGTCTACTGTCATCTTACAATTAAATAAATGAATTTTATTTATTTATTTAATGTCACTAATTCTCATAAATAAATTGATTTATTAATTTATTTAATTATCGGTCATAATCCTCTAGATTAAATAATTATCTTTAATTATTTAATTACCTAATTTAACATTTCTCTCATTTTAAATAAATAAATTATTTAAAATGATTCCACATTATTAACTGTCACTTCATTTTAGTCAATAATCTAAAAATCGATTATTTACTCACACAAAATCCATATTTTTGAATTAATTTAATTCAAAAATGGTAATTTTCTTCCATAAATCAAGTAATTGAGAAAATTATTGATTTTCCAAATCTACTTTTTCAGTTCAACCTTTATCTTCTTGATTTTTTGAATATTATAAATCAAGTAATCTTAATATTCTTGATTTTCAAAATCTTTATATTTTTGGCTAATTGTCCCATTTATTCTCAACTGTCGATATGATTTTCTAAAATTGCATCTTGGCCACTCATTTCATATTTTTTCCCTAACCTTGATTAGGGATTGTCACATGAAATCTCAACCACTAATTTTAGGCTTTGTCATCTTTCAATCTCGTCTATCTGCACAAAATTGCATTTTCTATAAAATGCCAATTTGCTCACATTCTCAAAATGACTTCATGATTGCAACATGTTTATGCTTCAATTTTAATTGTATGCTTTGCACTTAGCTTGTTTAATTCAATTTGCTTACGCATAGGCATAGTCATTTGTCATAGTCATAGGAATAGTCTTTTGTCATTCAAATCCTTGAAAACTTGCATAGGGCATAGTCATAATCATTTGCTCGCACATATGAATCGGAGGGAAACAATCATACACTACAAGCTAGAAGGTGCTATGGAGGTGAATCATGGAAGCAACAAGTATCTAGTATAATATTTTTTATTTTTAAGTTTTCATTATATTTCATAGCTTCTTTGGGTTTTAATATTGTTGATTTGATCTGCTGATGCAGGAGCATCCAGTGGTGTAAGGGCAATCTTGCATCACCCAAAAATAGTTAAATTTCAAGTTTCTCAATTTTTAGATGTTTTTAAATTTATGGATACCCTTTTTGTCATAATGAAATTCTCAATTTACGGTTTTTATTTTCTATTCCTAGGTTGAAAGATATTGCAGTTTTAGTTTCCCAGATTTGCACCTGAAAATCTTCCGAGTTAGATTTGAGGCACTTAGAGTTCCTAGAATGGCCCCAAAACTTGTCGAAATCGGTGTCAAAATTTTTGAGCCCATTATTGACTTTGAAACCTTTCCAATGGTTCAAACGGTTCGCGAATCGGAGTCCCGGATCAAAAGTTATGGCCCTAGGAAGTTGGCGCACTTTCTAGAAGATACAATTGCAAATGATCTTTTGAAATTTGAACTTCAAGTTGTAATTTTTCAGCGCCAAACTTCCTAAACTCAAATTTGAATGTTGTTTTGGCTCCAAACTAAAGAGGAGCTCTATTTATGGCCAGGTTTCTATTTTTTTGGGTAACTTTTTGGGGACAAACTCGCATATTGTGAAAGGGTGATTCTGTAGCTTTCTGTAACTTGCATGTGTTGTAGAACTTGGAGATTTGAGATCCTCTACATGTAAGAAGCTCCATTTTCTAAATAATAAAATTATTCTCTTGTTTTTGGGTTATTTTCTAAGTCTCGGGCTGTGCCCTCATCAAGTGGTATCAAAGCGGGTTTTCTTAAGCGTGTGGACAAATCGCCGATCGTGAGGCAGTTCGCACCAAGACCGTGGTTGTGGGTCAAGGTCAAGAAAGATGCCTCCAAGAGTGATGCCTGGTAGGCATGGTGGTGCCAGAGGTGGTCGAGGTGGTAGAAATGCTGGTGGAAGAGATGCACTGGCAGCCCTCCAGAGACAGATTGATGCGTTATAAGAGCAGTTGAGAAGAGGGTTAAACCCGAGGGAGGAAAGTGAGGATGAAGGAGAGGAAGAAGGTTCAAATGTAGAAGAGGAAGAAGAAGCGATTGATCAAGACCAAATGCGGCTAATAAGGGCCATTTCGAAGATCGGGAAAAGACCCAGAGCAGAAGTCCCTAGTTATTCCAGAAGTCTGAACCTGGAAGAGTTGATCGACTGGATCAACGAGAAAAGAATATTTTGAGTAA
>VDFB02085327.1:0-16834 GCA_007258455.2 Sequoia sempervirens
CCCCTAATCTACCACTACTATAGCCTCTCGTCGCTACTGCACCCCCCCTCCTCTCTTTACGTAGTCTCTGCTCATCCTCTGGTCTGAAACCCACTGCCCTAAAAATAGGCTAAACAGGAGTAATCCTATCCCATAACCTATTCTGGAACCAACCCCGGTATCGCTCGGTCACAACCGGCACCTGCTCTCCTCCAACTCTCCCTGGATAAGGCACATGTCCTACTGCCATCCATAACGCCCTAGTTGTACTTGGTGCCACGGGGCCTCCCCATGATATCTCTCTACTGTACCGTCAGAACATGATAGGCGCTATCAGAATATCCTGTATCACTCCAAACTACCTCAACACTCTGTCTGGTTGATGCGACTCTACTATGCATGGCAAAGTCCCAATAATAAAACACCTACTCAGAAAGTAACCCTCTTGTCTCCTTGTATAAGTCCATCCCCTGAACTGACGCAACCTATATGGCCACCACTCTATGTCCCTCAGATGTAGATCATCAAAAGCTCTCCTCCACCCCTTTGTATCTCCCTGCATCTCATAGCCCAGAACCTAACCTCTCGCCTCCCCATACTCCCACGCCATGGGCTCGCGATCATCCACTGTCCCCGCCCTCACCACTACCGACCTCGTCACTACAATATGCTCTCAAGCCCAAATCTGCAGCAGTGTCATATGTGTCAAGCTCGACATCCTTCAGTAGCAGATCCCGTGCATATCTCTGTATAGATGAGTCAATACACATGACCCCCATGAAAACGACCCCCCTTGCCATTCGACAATGTGTTGAATCACCTCCATATACCGAAAGCTACATGACCATCTACTCCGATCTAGGAATAATATTCCACTAATAAAACCGCATAGGAACAACGGTAAGGCTGGCACCCCCACTGACAAACATCGGTCCAAATCCAACTGTCCCTTCGATAGGGGCAGCTCCTCACATCCAAATAATATTCTAATGGTCTCCTGTAACTGTGCCCCTATAGACACCACCTCACTCACTAATCGTCCAGCTATCGGCAGCCTCAAGATACGCTACATGTCCTCCAAAGTCACGGTCATCTCTCCTGTAGGGAGATGAAATGTAGCTATCTCTAAGCTCCATCTCTCTATCAACGCTGTCAGCATCGCCTGATGCACTCTGACTACTGGAAACTGAATACAATGTCCTAAACCCGCATGATCCAAGGCTGCATGATCCTCCCCGTTCATCACTGTTATCATCGTTGCCATCACCTTTGATCGTCGCTCATGTGTTCGTATCCGCTCCAAACTCTGCACACATGAAAATCTTCTAATTATTTCATTTATTTTTTATTCTCATATTTCTTTTCTTTCTTCATCCTTTTTTACCTATCTTTTCCCTTTTTTTCCCCTCTTCTTCTTTTTTCCCTGCCCCCGTCGGGGCGGCTCTGCCCTTCGGCCGGGCGACTCCGCCCCTGGGTGGGGCGGCTCCGCCCTCCGGTCGGGCGGTTCTGCCCTCCGGACGGGGCGGCTCCGCCCGCTAGCCGAGTGGCTTCGCCCCGGGCGATTCCACCCTCCGGACGGGACGGCTCCACCCACTAGCCAAGCAACTTCGCCCCAGGCGGGTTCGCCCTTCGGCTGGGCGGCTCCACCCGCTAGCTGGTGTGGCTCTGCCCCTAGGTGAGTCCGCCCGAGGCGCGGGCGGCTCCGCCCCAGGTCGTGGCGGCAGCGCCCTAGGCCGAGGTAGCGACACCCTAAAGTGGGGCGGCTACGCCCCTCCCTAGTTCTTCTTCCCCCCTTTTTTAACATTTTTGGCCTTTCTTTCTAAAATCCAACCCCGACCCATTTTCTTAATTCTGCTAACGAACAAAACCCACGTTTTTAAATTTTTAAAATCTATCAAAAAACATGTTAAAAATGCGTAAATTCCATATATGGGTTTTGTTACCACTCACATGCTGTGGGACCGCGTGCTCGCTGTATAATACGCGCACCTCATCCGCCCGGTGCACAATCTTCGTATCGTTGTCTGTCGGCATCGCCCCTCCTTGGTTGCTTTTTCTTCTCTACTCTCCTCCTCTCAACTGCTACAGTAAAAATGACTAAGATAATTTTTGAAATTACCTTTTTAACCCTCTTCTTCTCAAAAAGTATTTTTTACCTTTTCTTTATCTTTTTCTTCCTCCAACTAATTCCTAACTTCTCGCGGCTGTCGTTTGCAAACCGTGCGTCGGATCACATCCGTTCAAAAACCAAAATTGCTTAGTTTTTCGAGCTCTATCCAATGGCATCTTTTTTTTCCTATTGAGACGTCGTCCGGGGACCCCTTTTTCCTCCCCCAACCGCCCTCTTGAGGGGGCATACCCTCGTACCATTCCTCCATTCCTTCGACATAGTCATTGGGGCATCATCAACCTTTTCCATGCTAGGGGCATCACCATCTATCATTTCCTCCTTCATTTGCATTTTATTTTTCTTTGAAACATTGTTATTCTAACAATATTTCGAAGAGGGGCAAAATGTAGACATCTAAATTTAATCACTCCCATATGATTAAATTTACTCTCTTTTCGTCTATCATTAAATATTAATTTATTAAATTAATATTACACCTTTTGTCTCATATCTGTAAAGTATTTAATCTAATAATTAAATGTTTTATCTTTCACCTTCTTCCTCTCTAAATTAAATAAATACACCAATTTATTTAATTTAGTCATTTTTGACCCTTTTGATTTAAAATCAATTTAAAATTCTTCATTCTCTCTCTCCTTGTCATATCCTCCATGATTTTGCTCTAATCTGAATTAATTTAATTAATTCATGATTATGATGTGCATCCTCTTAATCAAATATTACTGTCACATCCTCCTACATTTGCCACTTGCCTCTAATCTTCCATTAATTATTCTAATCAAATATTTGCACAACCTTAACCAAGGTCATTAGCCATATTTAGCACCACCTTTTTAGTCAACTTTTGCATTTATCTCTTTTTAACATTAACCCTCTTTCCCATGTAAATTTTTAATTCACATTTATTTATCCTAGATTCTCCTCTTCCCTATGTGAATTTTTAATTCATATTCTATCTTCCAAGGCTTCTAGAACCTTGGACTTGTCACATCATCCACATGTGACCAAGTCCCACCTTTTTGAAGCTCACCTTTTATCCTTTAGACTCTCTTAAGAATTAAATTAATTCACATTTATTTCTCCAACCACCTCTTCTTTTCCCATGGAGATTTTTGAAGAATTCCAAAATTCCTCAAATGTCCCTTTCACTCTCACTTGGGGACAACAAATTCCTTTTTGAGGAAATCTTCTCACTCCCCGAGGTATTTGGAAGGTACTTGTCATTCCTCCACCTCATGTACCTTTTGGCCACCTCACTTACACCTCATCTTCTCTTAGCCACTTCACCATCCACATGTCAAGATGTGAGGGCTTGTGAGTTCTCAACCCACCATAGCCTTTCATCTTGACCTTATTGGATGAATCTCAACCGTTGAATTTTCTAGAGAATTCATATTCTTCTATAAATACCCCCTCCTCAAGGGCATTTTTAACATTTTTATTTTGAGCAACCTTATGCTGCCAATTTGAATTCTCAAGCATTTGCTATCATTTAGCCATCCATTTAGTCATTTTCTATTATCAATCTTGCATTTAGTAACATCAAAAGCCATCTAAAGAGCATACAAATTCATCTAAATCAAGGGCCAACCAAGGAGTCTTCAACAACAAGGAAGGTATAATCGATTTGCATTTTATTTCATTTATTTTCCTTATTTTATCACTCTTTAGGCTAATCATTGAAGTGTTCTTAGTGTTTTATCATTTGCATTTTAAGATATTTTGCACATTAAAATAGGGTAAAATTCCAAGGTACACAGTACCCATCATGAAATGGGATTACATACAAGAATAACATATGAATCCAATTTAGTTTATTAATATCAATATAATTTTTAGCCTAGCACACTAAATTTACTCTAGATTTCATACAACATGTCCCCTATGCCTTAATAACCCATAAATGAGACATCTACTCAACTCCATTGAAAATTACATTTCAAACATCTAGAGAAGCTAGGCATTTGATCATTAAAAGTGCAAGTTGTTTGGGGTTAGAGTAACCCATCTAATAGGAGTAAGTTTTGAGTTTGAATCCTTACAAACCAAACTTTTCTCTAAACTCAAAGTTTGATATGTTGGTTAATATTTTATATCCATGAGACTATGATTATGAAAACTTCCAAATTCATAAATACTTCCAATAAACTTAACAAATTATTCCTCAAGAAGTTCACTAGCTATGGGGACTTCATGGAAAATTCTCAATAAGAACCTCACTAATATTTGTACCTATTTAAGTGTTTTATTCCATTTACAACACGAGAAGCCTTAATATTGATGGTGAATAAATTCACCTTATAATTGCCACTTGTCAGTTGGTTGTTTTCATCTTTTAGTTATTTAATATCTTCCTTTTATCAATGCTAATTGTCATTCCCATAATACCACCATAATTGTAAGAGGTTCTCACTCAACATAGTTTTTCACCATTCTTAGCTCTTTGTATCTCTTCCCAATCCCTGTAGTGTTCACCTTTCTTCGCCATCAATACTTCCTTTGACCTTTTGCTCACCATATTTACTCAACATTAACTTCTATCATGAGAGGCTAGATAATTGTGTTTATCAACAACTATTTGACAAGTATTGGAATCTATGTTATGAAAATTCCTTTTTTTGCTAAAAAAAATTGTGCCCTTTATTCTGAATAGGATTATCTTGTTATTGGTAATTTTAAGAAAAAATATTGTAGCATGCCCATTGTTTTACCCAATAATTTTCCTATGTTTTACTTTCAAGTGAATAGTTTATGCTACTAACATTATGCTCGCAATAAAAAATTTCTTTTCATTTGAGTAGCAAGATGCACATTTGAAACATAACCATTTCAAACTTTCCCATTGCATAACAAAGAACCATTTCAATAATATAGGTAACGATTTCACATTACATAATATCGAGATGATATTTCCCATTTACAATTTCCATAGAGATGGATACATGATTACATACATAGCTTCTACGAGCTTACTGAAATAGAGATACAAATGGTTCAGATGTCCTTCCTCAAATCTTGGTCGCCAACTGTATGAGGGGAAGCATCACTCAAGTGATTTTCTGCCAACCATGAACTTACTGTGGTCCCTTGCACATCTACCTAACTGGTAAGATGTCCCTACCCTTTGACAAAGAGATTGATTTGATAACCTCATAATCCTAGCCTTCTCAGAGCATGGTGTTGTGTCCTACTTATCTAGAGCTTCCATACAATGGCTACAACCTACATGTATGACAATCCCTGCCTATGCAAATCCAAATCACAATGAATTAATAGTATAAATATTGGATACTTACACTACTTTGGCCAAAGTTTTCATCACCCAAAATTTAGAGTGGAGGTCACATGCTCACCCACCCTTCTAGCTTGATTTGGTTTTGACCATTCATACTCTTTGCATACATCCCAAAAAGAAGAAAGTAATGACATAATAACTTGAATAACTAGGTTACACCCTTTCCCATGGATTATTCTAACCCCAGGAATAACCAAGCTAATCACTTATGTCCATTGACATTTATATCTAAAGTACTTGAAGACATCAACACATACCACATTTCACATTTCATGCTGCATATGTATAGCATTGACAAACTATGTATAGTTTAAATAGATACACAATCATATAAATCCCTATATAGCATATATAAGAATAATCCAAATAAAAAGGTTTCACAAAAAAAAAATCAACTAAGAAAGCATGCAAGCTATTCCTAACAACTTAATACATATTTAAATCAACCCTTTCTAAACAAGGCATCCATAAATAAATAACCTAAATCGACCATAAAATAATAAAGGAATAGAAAGCAACATGCTTGTAATAAAAGTTCCAACTAATATTACTTCCTTCCTAGCTCAATTCCACATACCCGCTTGCTACTTCTTCTAAGTTCAACCTATCTTTCGCTTCTAACCTCTTACCAATTCTCTCAACAATTACAATTGCAAAATCACAAAGCAACTCTCTAACTCTTAAAGCTCTCAAAATACTTTTGCATAGAAAATATAGTAGAATAACAATAGATAAATCAAAATGAAAAGTGTAACAAATGGTAGAGAGAGAACCTCTATAAATACTAAAATTTGAGCATCTTAATGCTAGAAACAAGCTAACAAATCTACCACCTTCCTATTCAAATGCATTGACTCAGCTGAATTAAATTCTAAGATTGCAACACATAACAGTCCTCTTATTTCCAATTTCATAGAATGGATGAGTTGACTTCATTCTTGTGACAACATGACTCTTTTACCGAGTCAAGGCACAACGACACATTACTACAAGTTTCCTATTTGATTTGTAAGTCAACTACCCTTACAAATTTTTGACATCTTTGCATTGACTAAGTTTCATACTTATCATATGGCTTTACCTAGATATGGTGTAGGTTTTAGACTTCTATTGGTTTCCACATTCTATGGATTTTGGTGCCACCTTCATACTTTAGCGCCCTTTAATCATGTGCAGTTAAGACTAAGTCAACAATGTTAGAAACCATTTTTATTTCCACTTGCAACGTTTAAACAATACTTACCTTTACTTATGCGTTGCACATAAGTCTCTTGACTTATTCTCCTCATGCTTTATGCGTTGTATTTGAACTTTGGCCATAGCTACACATATGGCAGCGATATGTTATTGCGTTATGCTTATTCAAAGCACTTTAATATATATCAAACAATATATAATATATTATTAGTATATATATTGTTGGGAATTTGGGTAGAGGTAGATAGAAAACTTTACACACAATAATATCCTTCAATTTTCCATACTCAATACATGACTAATATATAGCCATTTACATAGTCAAACAACCTCCTATTTAATAGGGAGGTGTTATAACAAATATCCTAGAATACCATTTATGAGTATAACACATTAATCACTAACTATTGTGATATATTGTTATTTCAACAATATATACAACTAACCATTATTAGCGAGTTGTTTATTAACAACACCACTATTATAATAGTAATCACCTTTCTACATTTACATAATTGCTAACACCTCAAATATAATGTAAACATTAATTTTCCTAACATTCCCCCCCTTAATGTTTACATGGTAGAAAAATATTTAAACACCCCTTCATCTGCAGTATGCTCATCCATGTGGCATGTCCAACTGATTCATGACCTTGATCCAAAGAAAGGTTCTCTCCTCCCATGGTTTTAAATAGGCTTACCACAAACCTTGACGTGAACAGGAACCTCCACCATCTATCCACCTTGTGTGGTTTTCTAGATCCTCCCACAAACCCTTTCAAGATCCATGAACTGCATTACACTGGTGCTTTTGTTCACCACTATGCATGTACATTAGGGAAGAAATCCACACAAATCTAAAAGACCCATACTAGAAAATGTTTCACATTACATTCCATAAGAACACAATGTTCTTAATTGTAGTCACTATTACCAATCATTGCCACTCAATCTCGAACAACAGAGACAACCACCACTGCCACTGGAAGATGCCCTTGACTTTAGTCATTTTGGCACGAAATAGGAATGGAACATTGGTTATTATTCCCCCCCATAATGTGAAATTCCATTTATTTACACAACTAGGAATACTGAAAAGAAAATCATACCATACTGCATACTACTGTCTGGATCTTGTTGCACATGGCCATTATTGTTAGTGAATGTATTCACCAGTCAACCATCTTCCAATGAAGTATGACACTCAAAGATCTATGCAGTAATCTGCTCTCTAATATAATCATTTTTTTCAACATTCACACACCACGCTGAAAAGTTGAAAAACACACACTATCACACAATAGAAAAAAAAATGCCACCAAAGTTGATAAGTAGCCCCGTCGTTGGTGACTGATGAGAGGACGCTAATTGTCCTCCAACCTCTGGTGCCTCCAACCTCCAATAAAATTGCTACTTACTCAAATTTGTCTTTTGAGGCTCATTTCATCAATTGTGAGAAAGGAATATATCCTCCCCCCTTGATGTGAGCTTCTTATGAGGAGTGTCGGGTACCACCGATCATGCACTCCAATTATAATTGAAACAATTTTTTTGTTATTATCTTTTGATACCTTTTAAATTTTGACACAAAATAGAAACTAATAACATAATATGACTCACTCAACCTACAGGCTTTAACTCACATTTGTTGTCACGTCCCCACTTTCAATCTACCTTGGATGCTATGCTATTATCAGTTGAAGTCTTGATGGATTCAAGAAAATGGATCGGGCCTGGCAACAATATTTGTCTACATAGAAAAAGGATGCGATGGCATATGCGTAGCCCAGAGGATAGTTGTAATCAAGTAAGATGAATGCATGCAGTCAAGAAAAAATGAAACCCGCCAACCACACCATGTGTATGCGAACTAACATAGGGCCAAAATATGAATGTAGCAGTCTGGAACCACAAACGACACAAAAAATAGATCTATTAGCAATGGTGGATTCTGTCAAGGATGTAAGGTTCCGCCACTAAATGTGAAATGCGACCAATGGGTACGACCCCGACAATTCCCCCTCAAACAAACACGTGCACTACAAAATGAGTCTGATGAAATGTGTAAGTTGAGAAATATACCAAAACATGGTCTCTACTCAAAAATAATTTAGTTGGTTAACAGTTGTGAAACCACAGACTCTCCAACTGCCATGAGCGATCATAAGAAAACTAGGCTCACGAGCCAAGTAATGACATTGGCCACTTCAATGAGCATGATTTGCTTGAAGAAACAGTGGAGCCGGCCAAATCAGAAAGCTCCAACCACGATCTACTACAAATTGTCAATAACTATCAAGGCAATCATCAATCGCTTTAGCCAATAAACTCACTGATCGCATGACTTTACCTCCAATGTCGAGCATAAGGATGCAAGTACTTGATGCACAATTATGGAAGCCAGGGAAATGATCATAAATGTGTGCAATCTCAAAACCAAAATATACAAAAACAATAACTAAATGAAGTCATACATGTTCCTAATCATTGTGTGGTAGCTACGAATCTCAGATTTGCAGAAGAACAAAGATACATATGAAGCTGCAAGAGAGAAATATCAGTGATTAGAATAGCAAGATTCTTGTACCAATTCATTTTCTCTCCTCTCAAGTTGTATCCATCTTATCACTAAAGAGCAGGAACAAAAAATGATTATGGCTATGATACCATGTTGGGAATTTGGGCAGAGAGAGATAAAAAACTTTACACACAATAATATCCTTCAATTTTCCATACTCAATACATGACTAATATATAGCCATTTACATAGTCAAATAACCTCCTATTTAATAGGGAGGTGTTATAACAAATATCCCAAAATACCATTTACGGGTATAACACATTAATCACTAACTATTGTGATATATTGTTATTTCAACAATATATACAACTAACCATTATTAGCGAGTTGTTTATTAACAACACCACTATTAGAATAGTAATCACCTTTCTACATTTACATAATTACTAACACCTCAAATATAATGTAAACATTAATTTTCCTAACATATATTATATCCATAATACATACATACATACATACATACATACATACATACATACATACATACATACATACATACATACATACATACATACATATATATATATCAAACAATATATAAACAATATATAATATATTATTAGTATATATTATATACTAATCTTCCTACCATTGCGGAGACCAGGGTTTCACTAGGTCTAATCTCGATTGCGAAGGCATCTCAAGGTTTCTTTAGCGACATTCGGTGCAATGAAGTTTGCAATGGGGAGAAGGTTGGTAGGGGTTTTCAAGTAGGGTGTGCAGAGGAGCTAAGCCAAAGCGGTGATAGTTTAGGCTTGGAGGATGAAGCTCTGCCTTCACAGCAAGGCCAGACTACGGTCGAAGATTCTCAGTATAATGGAGTCAATATCAGAGAAAGTGTTAGTCGGGGAAGCCATAAAGGAAATGATGTGAGGAGATCACAAAAAGAGAAGAGAATGAAGGAAAAAAGCCCTAGTAGAGCCGGCTATGTAGCGGTTGGGGGTGACCTAGCAAAGCTTCAAAGCCAGAAGGGAGAGCCCTGTGCAGTAGTTGTCTTAGGAGGTGATGGCTTGGATAAGGGGCTCCAAGTAAATTAGGATGGGGGAGCTCAAGCGAGACCTTTATAGACATTGAAGACTTCAAATGAAAGCTTGAAAGAAAGAAAAGGAGTGGGTTCTAGATCACTTCCAACATCTAGATCAATCACGCTGGAGCTAGATAAAGAGCTCGAGCAAGAAGTTTTTTCTGGGCTGGGTCTAATAGGAAGATTCAAGGGTTTTTGGCCAGTTTGGGGGATTTACACCAATGGATTACTCAACAATGGGAATGTGTTCTAGAAGGGTATGTCCAAATTTACCCCATGACAAAAGGCTTTTTCATTTTTTTTGTTGAAAAAGAACATGATAGAGACAAGATTCTTTGTGAATACCACTCGGAATGGGAAGAAAAATATCCACTAATGTTAAATCCATGGCATCCAACTTTTAATCTAGCCACTGAAGTGTTTGAGAAGGTCCCTATCTGGGTAAGACTTCCCAACTTTCCATTACAATTTTGGTTTGATTCTTGCTTAGATGCTGTAGGGAATTCTTTAGGGAGTTTTCCAATGATGGATGAAGGGTCTTCAAACCTTTTGCATTCAAATTTTGCTCATATTCTAGTGGAAATGGACATTTCAAAGGCCCCTCTGGAGGAGATATGCTTAAAAACATCTAAAGGTTGTTGTGTGCAACCCTTGGACTATGAAGGGATTCCTTTTAGATGCAGAGTTTTCTTCAAAACTGGTCATTTGGCTGCTCAATGTACCAAACATAGAGCAAGTAAATCAGCCTCTTGGTGGAAAGATGTTGCCCCCCAACATTACACGGTGGAGAAAAAGGTTGAGATTCAAGGGAGCTCCTAGGAGATAAGCAAGGTGGAAGGGGCTCAGGATGAGTTTGTTGAGGCAAAAGCCAACAGAAGGGTAGTTCAACAACATAATGATGAGATTCGGGCACAAGAAGGGAATCCTGCTAAAAACAGAGACAATGCTGGTCTCAATGAAAAGGAGTTGAATCCCAAAAATTGGGCAATTACACTTGAGTGTCGAGAGAAAAAGGGTATGGTGAGATCACCAGTGAAAGTAAAAGGGAATCCAGAAGTTGTTGAATAGTGTCAACAAACAATCAAAAGTTTGGATGATGTTTTGAAGAGTCTGATTGACAAACCTTTGCACTGGCAAGCGACGACAACAAGGGTAGAGGATGGCTGGCAAACAGTCAAGGGGAAGAAACCAAAGAGAGAAAGAAAGGAATCTTTTGCAATGGTTCTCAGGTCTCAAGTGAAGAAAAGACCAATCTGAGTGATAAACTAGTGATTTGGAAGTAGGTCCCTGGTAGGGATTCTCGGGTCAAGCTAGTTCTCTAGAGAAGTTAGTGATTGTGGTACTTTTTTTATTGTTAGTAAATTTTGATTTGGAGTTTATTGGAAAATTGTTGGGTAAGGGACTCTTGTAAGGATCTTAGTGGGTGTGGAAAGGCTTTTCAGTAGTTTTTATAGGTGGAATCATATTGTATTTAGTTTTCTAATTAATAAACTCTATTACCAACCAAAATAATAATAATAATAATAATATACATACATACATATATAATTATATCCACATGATTACTAAATACACACACATATATACGCATATTTTAATAGCCTTACATAAACACATATATTCTCATATTCACTGATCAATGTATATACACAAAGTGTATATATATGTCACATTCATCCAATCAATATTCCCATGCATACGGGTAATCTGTTCATGAGCATGCATAGATACGCCTATCTACATATACTCATGCACGTATTTACTCACATGTATGAGTTATAACAGACATGTACATATATACATATATACATTCTATGTATATACTTCATTGATTAATATATAAATATGAAAACACAAGGAAGGACTTTTACTCCACATAAATACTTAATAATATTTTCACAATCAAGAACACTCAAAGACTGAAATCATAAAACAATACAAAACATTCCCAAACCAAAATTGAAGATCGCTTACTAATTCTTCAAACTAACTTGACTCAACTTAGACCAACTAGGATGTGAGTGTGTGTATGCTCAGTTAGGCTCATTAAGGGTTACTAGACCAAGTTCTTGGTGTAGGAGAACCCGGGCAGACAAATGATCAACACCAACCAAAAACATTGTTAGTTTACTTTCCACAATTTTGGTTTAATCTCAAATTTTTGTTGCATTTTGAGGTGTGTTCTATTCCAAAGTATAGTTCAAACTCAAATTTGGTGATTGATTTGTGAGAGAAATTGGATGATGTTTTTGTCATTGATTGAAAAACATCATATTTTGTTTCTAAAATTCAAAATTTCAATTTGTTGGTACTATTTCATCAAATTATCCATTCTCATATTTATTTTCCTAGAGACTCCTTTGTGGTACACTCTTTGTATGCTTGATTCATGGAGTTCCAAAGATCAAAACAAAACATGTGGCCCTCTTGTTATCTTTGGTCAGTATGGCCTAAAAGTCCTTGTGGGTTGGTTTGCTGATGAGTTACCATATTGATGAGGCACATCAATTCTATTATTTGTTTGGCAACAAGCATATACTGCCAATCATGTCATATCAGTTGGGTCCATTAATACTTATACCATGGATTAGTATAGATGCTTGAGTTTGGATTGCAATTTACATTGCAAACTAAGTTCATCATGAAAAAGAAAAAGAAAACATTGCTTATGATTAAACCTAGATTCACATTGATGCTTAGGCACATATTGTGGTTCTATCTTTCTTACTCATGTTTATGTGGCGACCTCTATTTAACTAACTAAGCATGAGGAAGAGAGAATCTACAAGTTTGAAACAAGCAAGAAAGGAAATGGAAGCTAAAGGGTTGTAGGCTAAGAAGAGTCATGACCAAATGAAAAGAATGATCTTTGGAAAGAATTAACGAGAACACAACTTGGAGGAGGGGACACACAAGCTTGGAAAGGAAGAAATATAGGGATACAAAGGAAAACATAGAAGGAGGATACATGCGGGGAAATTATAGGAAAATACTCAAGGAGTTGCGCCTATGATAATGGTATTTGAAAATTCAAATTGCAAATAAAAAGGAGACAATACATATAGGTAGAGGCTATGTTGTAGCAGAAGGATGGGGAGGAAACACAAATAAGAGGAGAAGGGGCACCAGAATAAAAGGAGATGTTGATTAGTCAATATCATAAAGGGCCATGCCACATCTTGTGGCAAAAAAAAGAGTTTAAAATAATAAATAAATAAAATGTGTGAGTTTTCGTAGGTATAAGGGATCAAGCACTATGGAATTTGGGAACATGTTTAGATTACATGTCTAGATTTGTTTCCTATTGCTAGCATGTTTGTTTGGAGGCAATGCAGAGAGGGTAGGTGGTCTGGATTGTGGTAGAAGGAGCCACACATCATAATAAGGAATGCAGATAAATGTTAATGAATAGTGAACTTTAGAAGGAGCCACACACAAGAATGGAGCCAAGAGTAGGTTAGAGGTTGACACATTAAACAAAAGATGGAAGGGAAAATTAGTGAATGAAGTTGTGTGGAGTGGATAGAGGAAGGTGAAAGTCCAAAACCAAGTGATGCCAGTAGAGAAGCCAAAAGGAGCATTTGATTGGAAACATAAAAGTTTGACCCTTGCTAAGCAGAGATTGTAAAGTTTTATAATTTGAATTAGTTAATATAATTCACATTACTTTTAGTTTGAGTAATAAAATTGTTTTATGATGTCAAATGAGCATTAAATCAAACTTGATTATGGGATAAGTTATGAAATCTTGATTTCCTATTGCTATCATAGCTGCCTATTGTTAATCTTGGACAGATCATTGCCATTGTGGTGAACAAGTTGTGCTGAGCAGAGGTTGAATGGTTTCCCTCTTGCGTCAGTTCTTCTCTTGTGTGATACTCCCCCTCTCTTCCAGAGGTTTGAATCTGTTCTTGTATCTAGCTTAGTACATTACAACATTAGTTAGCCGATAATAATACATTCATATGCATCATATATTTTATCTTCAAAACATTTAAAACATCATATTGAATCACACATTCATTCACTACATTATACATCAAGATTCATATACAAAACACAATCATATATTAAAGCATTTTAACTCAACAAGGTAATAGTAAATAGGTAATAACACAACAAGGTGAAACAAATATTAAAATTGCCATGTTAGAATGCATGTGTTATACTTTAGTAGCATTCACCAATTTGTCAAGATTTTTATAGTCCATTGTACAAGGTATTTAAAACAACTTTATGCAATACACACATCTAATGAATTATAAAATTTAATGAGAAATTTGATAAAATATTTAATTTACATTTTGATATTTGTACATGTAAGCAAATAAATTTTCTAAGAGAATAAATCATAGGGAATGCTTGTCTATTTTTCATGTATACTACTATTTTCAACTACTTTATCTAGCAATAAGAAATTACATAGAATAAAAGATTCAAATCCATACAACAAAAATCTAAAAGGTTTCTATTGATAATTCCCTAAAAATAGCAATTTGATGCATGGCTATAGGAATCTAAAAATGTGAATGGATTTATGATTGTCATGATTGCATTCTATGTGACCACATCCCATTAGTTTCTTATATTTGCATAATCTAAGAAGCTACTACGAAGGGTTGATAACAACAACATTATTCTTTTTAATTGTATTCAAATTATTAATGAAAGTAATTGCTCAACATCTAATAATTCAACATATTCTAAAATAAGATAAACATAAATTTAGTATATATCTTTGTTATTTCATTAACAATTTTCAACTTTAATGCCTAAATTTTGTTAGAACAATAAACATATCATACATCTTATCACCAAAATAAACATGAACATTGATATTCAAGCAAGAACTTAACCTACAACGTTACAATTGTAAAGCTAAAATACTATACTGTGTGCAATGGAAAATTTCTATCCTATTAATTTGGCAGAACAAAGAAAAACAAAAAAAAACATATATGAAATTAAAAAATACTTGGACAAATCATTTTTTTAGTAGTTAAATACAAAATATTTGAAAATAAAGTTTTAGTAGCTCAACATGTTCAATTGATATCAAGACATTCAAAATAATATTTTTGATAAAAATATTATAATCAACAATTTTTTAATCTACATTAACAATAACACTAAATCTAAACTACACTATACATACCCATGTCTAAAAAGTTGCACTAGACATCTCTAACAATCAAAATAAAAATTATATTAAGCTTCTCTCACAAAACATAATTAAAAACTAATTTCACTCATCTTTGAAGATCTTTATATGAAAAAAATACGAGTAGTTTAGGAACTCCATCTCATGACTTTCAATTTCTTTTTCATGACACAAATAATTGAACAAAAGTTGAAGCAAACAAATAATTATGAATTGCACTAAAACTAGCACACAAATCTCTTCTTCCACTTAACAAAACTACACATAATGTATCAAACGACACTTAGTTCAATCTTTGCACCATATAACACATCAATGGCCGTCTTATCATCCTTGTTGAATATATTAATTATAACTTTGTTCACATGTCAATTTATATTTCAATATAAATAAAAAATTTTATGATGAAAATTAGGTCTACCCTTTTTGCTATCTCAAAAAGACAAGACCAATTTGCTACTTTTTTTGTCCTCTCATTATCTATAATTCATGTATTTTTTATATTCACACTTTAGAAAATGACACCATATGTAAGATGACAAAATCGTATCATGGCTCTTGTATGACACATATTCATACAAGACAATACACATTCTCTTCCATGAACAACTTTAAATGTTCTGTTTTCTCTCTATTTTGAACTTTGTAATTGAAAATCACTTTATATTGCTCTTATATTTATAAGAATTTGTAAAGTTACCCATACAATCATTCTATTTCTACTATATATCTATTAGCCAACTTGCACGCACACCACCATCAAGTTTCTAAGTACATGTACTAAGAAATACTCCCAAAATATTTATATAATGATTGTCCCGAATTATTGAAAAAGAGTTCACAATTATAGCAAACCTTCACAACTATTATATAAATTGTTATTTCACTAATTAGACCATCAAATTAATTGTAGTCACCACAACATTTAGAAGATTTGTTACATTGAAATATATAACTACATGGATAGCAAGAAGTGAAGTGTAATGACATAAATGCTTTAAGAAAAACTATTAAAGAAATGACATACAAAAATAATAAAAATACAAAACAAATAAAATATATTGCTTGCATAAAAATAATAATATCTCTCTATGATTATTTTCATTTAACTATCATGCATAAAATAATTTTAATGAAATAACTTTAGTAAATAAAATAGTAAATAGTTATTCACTTATAATTATATGATTAAATGCATAATTAAGATAGTATATTTATATTACATTTAAAGATATAATATAAAATAAAATAGATAATAAAATGATATTTATTCATTAGATAGTTAAATATTTATTTGTAATATAATATAATCATACCATTTAATTTACATAGATTTTTAATTAGATATATTTTAGTATATTAATTAAAAATAAAGTAATTGAAATCATTGTATATTCTAAGAAATAAAATATTTTGTTTTTCAATAAAATTAAAATTTTTGAATGATTATTTTAATTGTTT
>VDFB02085328.1:0-16362 GCA_007258455.2 Sequoia sempervirens
TTCTCATTGGATTTCTTTTGGCCTGAGCCTATGGAACCTATTAGACCTTGTGAGGACTTCTTTTTCAAATCCTATAAATTTTTTTAGGAAAAATGCATAGCAAGCTACCCCTTAGAAACATGACTCAACCCATGATTGAGCCTCCTATCCTTGAAGAAACCATGATTGAACCAAAATACCTTCCAAGTAACCATGACCAACCTAAAACTAATCCTTTGCCTATATCATACAAATTACCAAGAGATAACCAAAACAATCTTGTCACGCCTTCTAAGATAAAACAAGTTTACAAAGATAAAGAGAAGATGGTTGAAAAACCTCCTATGGTTTCTTCTATTCCTCCCCTTAGGGAAGAAAAGAAACCTATGGTTGATAAACATGCTCCTACACTGTAAACACAACTTGAAAATCATATTGAGAGAAACATAAATGATAGAGAGTATAGGTGTAGATGTCATGCTATTGCTCAAAGGTTAAATGAAGAAAACAACAAAGAAAATCAACATCCAAACTGGAGTGAAGCAATACATGACAAGTCTCCCTCTTTTTTGCAATGAAAAGATCCTATATTGCAACCACAACAAGAGCTTAATCCCTCTTTATACATTACAATTCGACCTCCCGTTGTGATTAAATTAGATGATGATGATGGGATTGCTAAAATTGACGAGGAAGTGCATAATGAATTGAATACATTGTTTTCCTCTTCTATGAGCTTAAATGATAGTGTTGAACTTGGCAATACCCCTATTTCAGAACTTGCTGTTGTCCCTTTGGCTAGTTTTTCACCTTTTGTATATGATGAACAAGATTGGGATGTAGATGACCTGCTAATAGGTTGACTTGCATGTGCCTTACTAGTCTTTTGCATTGTTTTCTTTTTCATGTTATGTTTGTGGTTGCATGTGCATAATGTGATCTCCCCGTACCATTCTATTTGATGTACCTCTCTTTTTGTGACATTCCTCTCTTTTTGTATCTACATTCTCCTCTATGTTGCAAAGATTTTCCTTTATCTTTTCTTTGTCTTGTGTTTTACTTTTGTGGATGATGCAAGGCATCAAAACATTTAGGTCTCTTCCATGTTGACCCAACTGATTTTCCTTTATCTTTTGTTTGTCTTGTGTTTTCCTTTTGGGGGATGATGCAAGGAATCAAGACATTTAGGTCTCTTCCATGTTGGCCCAAAATATTTTCCTATATCTTTTCTTTGTCTTGTGTTTTCCTTTTGGGGATGATGCAAGGCATTGAAACATTTAGGTCTCTTCCATGTTGAACCGAAATACTTTTCTTTATTTTCACTCTCCTTGTGTCATTCTTCCTATTCCATGAGTATTTGGGGAATGATGATAGTTTCAAGCTCTATAACAACATTTTAGCAAAGACATACTGACCCTAAATCCATGGATCCCTTGTGTGTTATTTTTGGGATTTCATTTTGGGGGAAACCTCTTTTCATGATGTATTTCATTTGGAAACACATGACCAAGTATAGATTCCAACAAGCCTCATGTCCTCTTATTGTTAGCATTTATCTTTCCTACTCTTTAAAGCAATTGCTCACAACATGGCATTTAATGATTCTTTAAAGTGGGGGCTTACATTGGCATTTATTCCTTTGCATTTAAACTCATGTTTCATTGTGTAGTCTCTTTACTTCATGTAATGCATCTTCTCTTTGTGGTGACATTTCAAGTGTGATGTACCTACATAGCCATCTCTAGCATTTTATATCCCTCTTAGTGGCTTGATGTGACACACAAGTTGAAAATATTCTATTCTTCGATTGGTCCTCTCTTGGAGACATTAGGCACAATGTTCCCTAAGTTACTTGACCTTACATGAACTAAGAAAAACTCCTTTGAACATACCTTACACTATTTTGCATTTACAATAGCTGCTATATGGCCACCTTGCATAACACACTTTTCTTGCTTATGGAGCCATCCTATTTGTTCATGGGTGTCAAGCATACAAATTTTTGCTTGCCTCATGAATCCTGTTGTTCATGTTGTGTGGCGCCTTATCAAAGTTATTAGGAGGTATAGCTTTGGTATAGTCAAAGTATGGGAGCCAAACTTAGGGGTGACTTTCCCATGGCCATTTTATTATCTGTGTGAGTGCATACCAGTTGTGTGCGTGTCTCTGGGGGCTCACCTAGTGGATGACCCGAGGTTTCACTAGCCTTTATGAGCATGTGTTTGGTTTATATAGTGGACATCACGTTCCACTTGTAAATGTTTTTGGACAAAAAACTTAGATCTGATCCACATCGCGTTGGACAAATGGTCGAGGCCTGATCCACCCCTTTTGTTTCTATTTTTCTTTCCTCATTATGTCTTTGGTAGTGTATGCTTGTACCTTGTTGTTGCTCCTTACATTATTAAAATGTGTGTTCTTTTGTGCCTATGTTGGTTTCCCATAGGATCTTGATCCTGGGGGCTTGCACAACCCTCTTGATCGTTGTCATCCTATCTCACTAGCATTGGTATATTTGGACCCCTCTTGATGCGAGTTTTTCTACTTAAGTGTGAGTTTGAAGCGAGTTCCTCCTCTCACTAAAGTGGGGGCTAAATGTAATGTAGAAAAATGCATCCCTTTACATTTTCACACTTATTTGGGACCTCCCTACTAAAATTGGGCTTCTTTATGCCTTATTTGGTCCTATTTTGTATCCACAAGCCTAATTAAATGCATTTTTCTAAGGATAATCCCAACATTGAATAAATGACCAATCATAATTCATGATTTTGGGTTGTGTGTTCTAGATTTAGTGATTTGGTACTTATATGCATCCTTGGGTGTATGGGTCCCACCTAAGTCTCGGGGCCTGATCTTGAATTTGGCATAGAACTTAGCATTTCTTGAAATTTGTGTCCCAAGCTTAGGCTACTGGGACTCATATGCCCCAACTAGAATATGAGTCCCACTTTATCTTGGACCTATTTTAAATTCAATTCTTGGTGCTCAATTTTATTCTCCCAGATTTGATGTCAGCTTGTAGTGTTGTAATTTTGGGAAATTTGGCATAAACAAGTATAAATACAATATTATTTCACTTAGTTTTCACCTAGCAAGCTTACAAGTCATCAAGTTATCATAAGAGCACTTTCAAGAGAGCATTCAAGAGTATTCAAGAGCTGATTATCAAGAATTTTGGAGCTATATTCAAGATTCAAGCATCATGTCAAAGCCATCATGCATCATGTGTGTTTTTGAGCTAACATTTGTGATGTAGGTTTTCATGATTGAAGCAAGCATTCAAGTCAAGATCCATAGCATTCAATCAAGAGTCAAGATCTACATTCATGCTAACCATTTCATACAAGATTGTGGCCTTCATATCAAGGGTTTGGTGAGTTGCAACATTACATATTTTTCATTCATCATTCCTTCATTCTATTTCATTTCATTTCAAGGTTTGATTACCAAAATGAGGTTTGACCAAGGAAAACCCCTATCCACTAACAAACCAACTTTTTTCTCCCTCTACATGTGTGATTATAGATCTAGGTGTTTTTGAGTTTGAAAATCCTTTGAAGTGAAAAGTACAAGATTAAATAAAGTTGTCAAAGTTGTCAAGAAGTTGTCATCTTCACATAAGTCACCTACTGGCCATAATTCAAACTTTCAGACTCAAAGATTGGATGAGAGAGAAGCTACAAAAGATCACTAGAGGATACTAGAGAGTTTCAAACAAACCCTAATACTAGGACTAAATCACCACCTTGGGCGTATGAGTCCCAGTATACCACTTTTCAGTCATTTTCTGTAGATCCTAGTTTACTAGTTATAGATTCTAGTTTCAACCCGAAACTCTAAACTGGGACTAAATTTACCAGTCTGGTGTATGGATCCTAGTTCACATCAAAAGTCATAATTTTGGGATTGTATACCTTTTTTAGGCATCTCCAATCTTCTAGGTGCTCCTCTATTCATTCTCAGTTTCTTATTCTAATTTCAAGGTTATTTTCTAGGTCATACAGTTAGGTTTTACATATTGCTTTCATCCCCTTCTTTCTAAGAATTTTCTTAGTGGTGAACCACCTTGTTAATCACACCCAAGGAGACCTTGTAGCAATCTCTTTCCTAATTTAATCATTAGGTTGAGATATCTAGGGTTTACTTGAATGAACTAAGAGCGAAATAGGAAGAGGACCTCACTCTTTATATGTTTCATATCCTAAAAGGTAGAGCACCCTATTTCATTTAGTTCACACTAAAATAGACTCCCTCTCTCTGGGAGTAGCGCTTGGCCACCAATTTGGCCTTGTACCACTCTAACTGTCCATCTACACCAATTATTTTTTAAATAACCACTTGCAACCAATGGGATTCCTTCCTTTAGGAAAACCCATAAGATCATAGGTATCACAACTATCCAAAGCCATCATCTCCTCTTTCATGGCCTGTATCCAAGACTCACTTTCTTCTAAAAATAGAGCCTCCATAGATAGGATCTAGGTTCATCATCAATACTCAACAAAGAAAATACACAACAGAAATTGGATGGCCTATACCCGTCAACTAGATTTCATTGTCTTGTGGATCTTCTCAAGGTAGGAGTAAGGATTCTTGCTACTCTTCTTCTTCTACATGCTAATCTTTGGCATCATCTGAACTCTTTGAACCCTCTTCTTCTTATCCATCCTCTAATTCATCTGGTTGTTCTTCCACATGTGCATCTTCCTACTTTTCAATCTTTGTATCAAAGTGAATTTTTTTTCTTATCTTTCTCCTTTGGTTGTTCTTCACCCAAGTAAGATCTAAAATCCCTAAAAATCACATCTCTATAGAAAACCATTTTACAGGTTAGTGGATTCCAAAGCTTATAACCTTTTACATTCTCACGGTATCTAACAAAGATGCATTTTTCTTTCTTTTGGATCCAATTTAGAATGCTTATATTGAGGTACATGAATTAAATCCTCACAACCGAAGACCCCTAAATGTGAAATAGAAGGATTTCTACCTATCCACACTTCATAAGGAGTTTTATCAACAAGAGTTGAACAAGGAGATTTATTAACCAAATAACTTGCAATACTTACAGCTTCTACCCAAAAGCATTTATAAAGATTAGCACCAATCAACATACTCCTAGCTCTTTCCATCAAGGTTCGATCCATTCTTTCTGCTACCCCATTTTGTTGGGATGTATGGGGTGTATATGGAGTAGTCTTTTGTCAAAAAATAACTACATGCTTACATAACTCATCAAATTACCTAGAACAATATTCACCCCCATTGTCAGATCTCAACACCCTTATCTTATAATCCATTTTCTTCTCAACTAAGGCTTTAAATTCCTTAAAATTAGTGAAAACCTCAAATTTTGCATGTATAAAATAAATTCAAGTGTATCTTGAGACAACATCAATGAAAGTAACATAATAACAATATTATCCAAAAGAGTCAACATCCACTAGTCCAAACACATTTGAATGAATGATCTCTAATAATATCTTACATTTATTAGTCCCATTAGGAAAAGATGATCTACTATACTTACTAAACATACAATGCTCACAAAAATCATTTTTGCCAATAGAATAATAAAAAATACTGTCAACCAACTTTTTATTCAAAATGGTCTTAAGACCCTTTCACTTGTGTGACCCAATATATGGTGCCACAACATACATGCATTTTCAATGCTAGTTGCATTGGTAGAGTTACAAAAAGTGGAAGCATTAAGCCTAAACAAATTCCCAATATGAGATCCTTTAGCTATCACAAAACTCCCACTTACCAATCTACAACCAGACTTGTCAAATGTCACATGCATTCCTAATCATTCAACTTGGATAATCGAAGTAAATTTTGCAGCAAGTCCTAGGAATATTGAAAACATGATCAAGGGTTTTAACCCTTCCATCATCAAACATAACTTCTACCTTTCCTGCCAATAATTTTTTTCATGTTGTTATCACTCAAGGAAAATTCTCTCATCATAAGTTGGAACATGAAGTAAACTGCCCCTTGTGAGGAGTCATATGGTAGGAGAAACCTAAATCAATAAGCCAAGCATCATCACTAATAGTGTTAGCATAAATAAACAAAGCATAAGAATCACTATCTTTTGAGGACATTTTCGTGGAAGTATCTGAACTCTTTTTCTCATTTTTGCACTTCTTCACATGCCCTCTCTTACCACAATTACAACACTTTACTATGATTTTCTTAGGGGTTTTTGAACGTCCTTTAGAATTGTATCGAGATTTTTGTCCCCTTTAGGCCCTCCTTTTTCTTTGGACCTTCCTTGCACATGCAAGGCATCTTGGGAGCCCACATTCATGGACTTTCTCCTCATCTCTTCTGAAAGAAGTATAGAAATGAGACTATCCATCTTCGGTTCTATACCACCACCACTTATGAAAAAAAATAAAATTTCCTAAGATTCGGGTAAAGAACAAAGCAAAAAAATACATTTATCTTCTTCTATCTTAAGATCTATAGATGCAAGCTAACTTATAATCATATTAAAAGTATTTACATATTCTACAATAGAATCACCATCTTTCATTTTCAAAGAATACTAACATCTTTTGAGATACAATTTATTAGTTATACTTTTAGTTTGATAGATTTCACCTATCCTCCTTCACAACTTGAATGTGGTAGATTCTTCTTAAACATTTAGGAGGACAAAATCTTCAAGACACAAATGAATGGTTTCTCATGCCCTCTTGTCAATTTTCTTCCAATCTTCATCAGATGTTGATTCTGGTTTATTTTCACTTGAAACTGCCAACCAATGATCTCTCTCTTCAAGGAGATCCTCCGTCTTCAACTTCCACATCTCATAACCAGTGCCATTGAACTTCTCAATATCTAGATAAGAGGTAGAAGCCATAGTTTTCAATCTTCTTAAATCTGCAAAACCCACAGTGCACAAGCTCCTAGTGTAACAAAAAAACATTCAACACTTAAAAGAAAGGCGTCCCTCTCTCAACATAACCATTAGCTCTGATACAAAATTTTAGAAAATCAAGGTGAAACTTGAAACAATAGAACTTTAAAAAGTGGTTTGCAAATTTGAAATTATGTATCCAAGATTACAATAAAGATATTATGTGATTAACAATTCAACAATGAAATAAAAATTAGTAATACCGTAAACACAAGATATAAGTGGAGAAACTCTTGCGGGAAAAAAAATCCACACCCAAAGAGATCCAATATTTGTATTAATATTCAAATGAGATACACCAATACAACACCCCTCTTTGAATTTTGGCATCACTTCGTTGCTTTGATAGCCTACAAACAAACTCTACAAACCACCATCTCAAGGCTCCAATATATAGAAGTTTGTGGGAGAGAATACCACAAATAGTATCCCAAAACAACAAGCAAAACCACTTGGAAAACCCCACGCCCCCTTTAGTGGACAACCCATAAACTTGGCATAAAATATTGAATAATCACATAGCCTTCACATGGGTGCCTAACCCACCACCAATTAGAATTGGTTAATGCCAAGTGCTCCGTAACTCTATGATGGCTTCGACGGCTTCAATGGATTCATGCAAGAGCATGCACCATCATGAAAACTTGAGTACCCAACTATGCAAGAGCATGCAAAACATACAAATAACATCCAAGGACATGCACACCAAAGTGGTCCCCACTCACAAAGTTGGATGCCTAGAGGAATGTTCTTTTTGGATGCCTCGTAACCGTCACCCTAGAGGGTTCACCTCTTTGAATGCAATTACAGTTTGTCATAGGAAAATAAATAATAAATATTTTATCCCTTCTATCCCCAAGAACACTTTCCAAAGAATGTGGAGACACATAAACCAACTTAGGATAGCAATGATAATGTCACCTATCCTAAAAATATATTCTTATCAATGTGGATGTTGATGTTATGTCCTAGGATATAATCTATAGATGTGTCAACATGTGATCATGTGGTCCTTGGTAATAGATTCCTAGATAGTGGATGATTGATATTTTCTAGGTGCTCAAAATAAATTAGGGTTTATCTTTTTATACAACATCTTAGCATGTAATTTCAGTGTTATATGTTTAAGTTGGAAAGTAATGACTAGTAGTAAGGGGGTTGGATTAGGGTGATCCGACAATAATGGGTTACACTTTTTGGCCAAACTTGACATTTAAATCAATATTTTTCACCAGATCTTCACTTTCTTACACCTATAGCAGCTAAACCATTAAGAATTTGAAGATGAAGCAAACTAGTGATTTGTGATATTTTGTGTAGATTCTAATTATATATTTTAAAAAATATTTTAAAAAAATTGTGAATCCTTTTATGTAGTTTTTAATAACTTATTTTTCTATTAAACAATTTTTAAAAAAAGTGATGTTTACTTTGATACAACACAACTTCTTTTTTATGGAAATGATACAATTCTAATTTTTAAAATATAGACTTGTCACACCAATATCTAGTGCATGGACATTTTTTCATAAATTTTTGTTGCATATTTTTTTAATTAATTTTCTAAGTCAGAGTAATTATAATTTGGATAGAGGTGTACTTCACAACACATAAATTTTTGGTATGCATTTGAATTAGCTTATTCTTTTTTTGTTGGAATAGGGACATCAATACTTAGTGAACTTGTATTTTGTAGAATTATTTTCTCTATTTTTCTATTTTTTTATACATGTGAAACAAAGACCTTGATGCTTGGATGCTTTCTCTTTTAGTGGGGGTGTTTTCTATTGTCATGGCTCTGGATCATGTTTTTGCATTCAGTGTGTGGTCTAGTTTTTTTGTGGTTGGGAGGCTTGTGGAGAGTGTCTGGCTATCCTTTGACTCTGGCTGGCATGTTAGGTTTATTGTTGAGCTTAATTGTTTTGCCTACTCTCTACTCCCTTTCTGGGTGGGCTTTCCTTGCTTGTTGCTGTGTGTGTGGTTTTCATCCCTCTGATTGTGGGGTTGCTTGCTGTTGTTGTGGCTTTGGTGCATTTTTTCCCCATGGACTTTTTTTAGGATTTTTGTGTGTAGACTGATATGCCTATGGTTGGGAGGTTTGTGGAGAGTTTTTGGCTATCTTGTGACCCTGGCTGGCATGTCAGGTCTGATGTTGAGCTTATTTGTTCTGCCTACTCTCTACTCCCTTTCTGTGTGAGCTTTTCTTTGCTGTGTGTGGGTGCCTCTACTTTGGTGCTTGGGTTTTTGGTTTGCTCAGTACCTTCATTCCCTTTGTGGTTTGTTGGTGGGCGGTTCTAGTGGTGTGTGTATTTCTAAGCCTCGAGGGGGTGTAAAAGTACAAAGTTGTGTCACACTTTATAAAGGAAACAACCAACACTGATCCAACTTTTAAACTTGTATCACTAAAAAGTGGCATTATATGTTTTAAAATTTAAAATTATGTAAGGGTGATCCCACAATACTAGTTTACAACTTTTGGCCAAACTAGACACTGAATTGATTTTTTCTAACTAAATCTTCATTTTCGGGCACCTATAGCGACTAAACCGTGAGGAATTTGAAGATGATGCAAACTAGTAATTTGTGACATTTTTTCTATAGATTTAAAATATTTTTTTCAAAATTTTTGGAATCAGATTGCACTTTTTTTCCATCTCCTTCAAAAACTAGTTTTTTCAGTAAAACCATTTTTAAGGGAGTGATGCCAATTATATGCATAAGTTTTTTCTATGAAGGATAAAATTCTATTTTTTTGAATTTACATTTTTACTATGATATATAGCCATTTCATTTGGTTTCATAGTGTTTTATTGAATATTTTTCCATAATCAAGTTTTGAAGTCAAACCAATTACAATTCAGACATAGGCGAACTCATATAGAACATAATTTTTTTGTATGTATCAAAATTCAATTTTTTTTTACTGGATCAAGGAAATAAATACCTAGCTTGAACATATTTTTCAAAATTTTATTTTGATAATTTGCTATTTTTCCACGTGTGTAGAACATAGAGCGTGATTTTCAATGAAAAACCTATGTTTAATTAAACTAAAAAAACAAATACATAATAAAACCAAAACATATTAAAATTATATTTGATAGATAGCTCGCTTCGAGGACTACCATCATCTGGTTGGGTCTATGAAGTCTCCTCCATTTTCATCCTCAACTTGAGATTTGAAGGGAAAAATTCTACAAAAAATTGGTGCCAGAGGGGGAGAAGGCAGGGAGAAGGGGGGAAAGGGGGTTTCAAATGAACCTAGGTTCGATTGAACCTCCTCTTTTCCACTATCTTCGTCATTAAAAAATGCAAAAAAAGTGAGTCCCATCATTTAATATGGTTCACTCAAACTAGGGTCCATTTGAACCCCTTTTGGGTCCATTCGAATACCCTAGTTTGTGTGAACCCCTAAAAAGCATTTTTTTTTTCATAGGAGCGTTTTTGCAATTTTCCTTCCTCACTGGAATTGTAAACTAGTTTTGTGGGTTTACCCGTAAACTAGTAAAATATGCATTTTTTTATTATATTTTATGTTTGTATTTTAATTTAAAAAAAAAAAGTTATTTAAAACTAGTTTTTAATAAATTAACACTAAAATTTAGTTGCTAATAAAATGCTGAAAAATGAAGTTGAATGAGACGTCAAACTTTTTGTAGTAAATTTTATTTTTGTTCTTTCAAATTCTGTGTGTATTTATAACTTGAAACTTTAGTGCATGGATATATTTTTTTCCAATTTTGATAAATATATTTTTAAATAAATATTAAAGTGTGCATGAATAAAAAAATAGTTCTTTCCATCAGACGCCAACTTTCATATTAAATATTTATCTAAAATGAAAAAAATTATACCATCTTGAAATAGATTCTTTTATCTAGTGCATCATATTTTTAATTTTTTTTTTAATAAGTTTTATTATTTTTCCTTGGCATGGTAATCAACCTAATATTTTATGTTGATAACCTACTTTTAGTAAAAATAAAAATATATATAAATACTAATTAAACTATTAAAATAAATATATTTTTGAAACCTACACTTATGGATCTACAAAAGAGTATTTTTATATTTAAAAAAAATATTATTTACATTAGTAGGAGTTATTGAAACTTCAAGATTTTCAATAATTTTAATTTTTTGGTAAATTGGACTCAAAGTGGTGCTCCATATATTTTTAGCCAACAATTTTAGTTGAAAAAGTTGTGAAAGTATCTAGCTTAGCTAGAATGAATCTTACTAGATCATATGTTTGACCAAAATTGATTTTTAGTTAGAAATACTTAAATTCAGTTATGCTAATAAGTTGGCTAAAAGTGTGACACATCTTTATGCTTTTACCCGTGGGTTTCTCTTCAAGGGTATCTTTCTATGGAGGCTATTGTGGTTTGGGTTCTTTCCCTCTCTACTATTGTGTGGGGTGTTTTCCTTTCCTCGGTGTGGCTCTTTGAGGGATTTTTCCTCTGGACTAGGTTATCTCCTCTGATAACTTAGGTGTTTCTGTTTATTATGATAGCTTCTTTATCCTCCTCCTAGTTCATGATGCTACTTTGGCTTGAGGGGGAAGTTATTTTTATTGGCTGATGGCTCTCTGCAGTTGGTGGTGTGTGGTGGGACTCTATAGGAGTGTTCCTATTTGTGGCTGCGGTGGTCTTATCATGGGATTTTTTGGAGCTTTGTTCTCTCAAAGAGTTACATTTGGTGCAACACTATTTTTGTTATGTTCTAGGAGAGGAATGGTGCTTTCTTCCTCTTGCTTGCTTTTTTTGATTTTTCATTGGCCTGGTCTGCCAAAGGATGGTGTGTATGCATGTTCTTCTGAAGTGTTGGCTCTCTTCCACATTCCTCTGGTTGTGTCTTCTATTGAGGTGAAGACTACTCCTATAGAGGTGGAGTGCCTCTCTATTGAGGTGGAGGTGGTGGCTTTGGATGGGTTGGGTTGCCATTTTTTTTGGTCTCCTTTGGTGGTTGTCCTATTGAGGTGGATGCTATTCCTATTGAGGTGGATCTTGAGATTGCTGAAGATTTGTGGCTTTGGAAAAACGGGTGTTCATATCTTCCTCTCTAATGGAGGGGGGCTCTTTCCTCTTGAGGTGGATTGTGAGTTGGCTTGTTGGATTGGTTGGAGTTTAAAGGTGGATCCTATTTTCTTGGTGATTTCTTCAGGAGTCTTGTTTTGGGTGATGTGGATTTTCTGTGTCATGGTTTTTTTTTTGGATTGTGTTCTTGGCTCTATTTTATTCTTCCTGAGTGACTAGTTCACTACTGCCTAGCTGATGTAGGCGGAGTCTAAGGGTTTATGGTCCCTGCCAAAACCTGGTTGTAAAGGGTTCAAGTCCCTTTCAAATTATTTGGGTTTAAGGTCCTTGTAAATACCTGGTTTTATTTTTGGTAGCCTGTTTTGCTGCTGGTTTGGGTTGTCCTTGGTGTAGATCTAGGTAGTCATGCTATTCATTTAGTGATCTATTGCTGGTTTTCTGCTATTTGTCTTTGTTGTATTCGTAAGCAACTTGGCATTCCTTGTGTGGGTTTTGGGTCCCCGTCAAAACCTTTTTGTTAATGGTTTTGAGTCCATTCAAAACCTATTGTTAATGGTTTCGAGTCCATTCAAAACCTATTTTTCCCTTATAATCAAAACAAAGACCTTGATGTTCATTGAAAAACCTACATTCACAAAATATAATTTTTTTTTATAATAATCAAATTAAATATATTTATAAATTATACTTTTTGGGAAGCTTATAGTAAGGGCTACATACTTACAAAACATAAATTTTAAATGAATTCATTTGGTCCCTTGAGAGGTAAATCAAAAGTGATTTTTTATCAGCATTTTGATAGGTATAAAGGAGACTCCATTATAGGTATGGTTTAAAACTAGAAGGATTCTATCCAAGGGGGTTTGATCTAAGGGGGGTTGATCGAACCCTCTTTAATTAAAATCCTTTAAATGGAACCTTTCAAGACTTAAGTCATTATATTTTCTAAAAATATGTGATTTCAAGAAAATATCAGGATCTCCCAGAAAGTGTAGCCCATTAGCAACACCCCTCAAGTAGATAATTAAGAAAAATAGGTAATTTACATATTTGGTACAAAACCTTGGGATGTGTGAAGGTGGATTTTGGTTAATTCACTAACTTTCATGCAAAAAATTGTCACTCATAAGGGCTTTGTAATGCCCACACCATGTGTAGAAATCAATATGAAACAAATTCCTCAAGCCTTGGATGGTATTGTAAGAATTTATTTGGCACTATAAATTAATGGAATTAAGTTCTTATAGGAACATTATGTGTATATATATGAAAAGGTTTTTCTCCATTGTTTCATGGTAAATATGATCTAACATTGTCTTGTGATACATAATGACACAAGTATTCAACAAATTTTTCCTTAGGTAATATATTTATTCCCTATAACTAGATTTTATATTATTTGGTCTATGATGAATTGAATGCCTATTGACAATAAGTGTAGAAAATAAATTGGTTTAGAGAGAGGTTGTTACAATAGATTTATTGATAAATGGAGTACTTGAAGAAGGATACAATGCCTAGCACATAAAATTAGGATAGATGGAAGATGTGTAACATTTTTAGGGAATAATTAGTAAATTATAAATATTTTTATTGATAAAGTCAAGATTAGACCATTTTTTGTCAAAATGTACTAAGTGTGTCTTCTAGTGTTTGTAAGATCCCACACATCAACCACTTCCGTAGGGGTTGACTATGGGATAAAAAAATTAAAATAAAGAATAAGGGAAGGAATTATGGAGGGAGACAACTTGCATTAAAGGAGAGAGGGAATATGTATCTAGGTGCGCATGGGTCAAGGGAGGGGTGTCTATGCCATTAAGAGGCATGGAATCCTAGTTCCATGAGCCTTCTCAATGGTATGATGCATGGAAAAAAGGTGCAAGAAATTTTTTAAACTAGACTCACAACCCCCTTAATTTCTTGTTCAAGTTTGGTTTAGAACTTGAAGATAGTGATAATATGTGGGGGATGGAATGCAAAGAATGATGTGGAAGAAAAAGCATGAAGAAGGTGAGGATTAAGTCAAGAGTCCACAACCATTTCTATTGTTCTCCCTACTTGATCCAAAATGAGAGATTTGGAACATGGTTATGGATGCAACCCATCAAATCACAATGAATAGAATATTTTCACCATAGGAGATTGATAGTGGGAGGATGGTGCGTAGAGGGATGATTGATCCATGAACCCCATTAAAGATGTGATTTTAGGAAATATGAGGTGCATATAATCCTTATGACATTAGAATTAGGGGCTAAAATGGAAGTAGGCATGGTTTATGGAAGGGGTTTGGGTGTTGAGCATGGATATATTTGATAAAAATTAGGGCATAGTGGTTCTATTACAAATATTATATCGCTAAGGAAAGGATATCTATTTTAATCCATGAGCCTCAAAAGGATCCCAATGAACTAAAATAGATAAGTGTACAATAGAAAAATAGATCATTGACATTTTCATGGTCTTTTAGGTCTTTCTCTCATGATGCTTGGTCTATTTTGCTTTGATTTAATGTTGCAATGTAACTTTTTCATTCACATTAGGTCCTAAATATTCAAATTATGACATCTTGTGAAGGTGTTGTGAAGTGTTGTAACACATTTCTACACTCTTCTAGACTCTTCTCATTACAATTCATGTAAAAATCATCTTTTCATCACTTATCAAGTCCTATTCTAAAGTGTTGTAAAGTCTTGTAACAATATTTCATGCTTTTCTAGGCTTGTTATCACTATAAATTACACCTTTCTTATGCTTTATTTGACCCCTTTATGCACTCATAAGACTTAATTAAGTGTATTTTTGAATGCAAACCTGAAAAACAACATTAAATGTGACTTAATTCCCGATGGAACTTCAAATTTTTGCTTGTTGTGTTCCATTCCTGCCCTGCCTTATGTTATTGGTCTTTCATGGTGTCAAAAATTTTCCTTGGGTTGAGGTTTAACTTTATTTTCATGTAAAACCCTTGTGTTTATTTTACGCCTTGGTTGGGATCTTTTCTGTTGTTACCTTTTTGAAGGGTTTTAAAATGACTTATGTCCTATTGTTTCATCTAGGCTTGGTCCCTTTGGTCTTAATATTTTCTTTCTTTAGCAGGATTTCATTTTTCCTAAGTCTTGGTTGGCCTTGTGTTTCATCGTTTAAAAACAAATTATGTCATTGTTTACCATCCAGCCTAGTGATGTCCATTATCCTTTTAATAAATGTTTTATTTTGTAGGGGATAAAATTTATTACCAACCGTTGATCCAAGCTGTCATTTGATCTCAGCTGTTCCATGCCATCCCGCGATGACCCCACCACACTACTTTGGTTGATCACGATATCATGGGTGGGCGCCACATGTCTTATCTAGTGAGGCCGAATGGGATAATGTTTGAGTGATCGTCGATCAAATATTGTCAAGATCTAAACGATTTCCAGCCATCGTGTGATCAGGAATTGCAAGGTCTTTACTAATCACGATATCATGGTCAGGCACCACGTGTCTCATCTACTGAGGGAATAAGGAAGGTACCTTGGTGAATTAATCTGGTCTCAATACATTAGATGACAAATTACTAAAGAATTCTTAAGATGTAGATGTTTTAAATCAACGGTTATGTTATAATCTTGATGGGAAAACTGCTCGATAGTTAATGATAAGGCTGGTGACTATGTTGAAGAAACAAGATCACCGATGCTCAAGATCTATGGTTGCCCACCATTGCGTGATCATAAGTTGCAAGGTCTTTATTGATTGCGATATCGTGGGCAATTGCCACGTGGATTTCCTTAGCAATGTATGGTATGGTGGGTCCTTTGTTGCCATGTTGGAAATTGTGTCAGCTTGTTTTGAAGGTGACTATTTGATGATTTGATCTAACAGAAAGATCAATGACTCAAATTTAAATTTACGTCAAATATGGTTGGAGTCATTCGTGCAGTGCATGAGTGAGCTTTAATGGTGGATGAGACACTTGCTAGCATGATTTGATCAAAATAAAGTCAATTCTCCTGCTTCATTTGTGTCATAAGGCATTCAAGTATTTTGTGAAGCAGTCTCAGATCAGCGAAGTTGGCTGAGTTCTAACGCCCGAATTTGGGATTTACGTGAGCAAGGCGTAGGTTAATTTTTGTGTCTCCCAGTCATTCTGTACTTGAATCTAGGAAAAGATTTGCTGTACTTATCATAGGGCTTGTTGATAAACGTTTTAGGGCTATAGTTTATTCAATTGTGAGAAATTGTAGTATTTTGTTCTGTAATTTCATATCTCTGGTTAGTCTTAGCTATTTGAAGTGTGAAGTTATAAGAAGCCCTAGTTTGTCTGAGATGGCACCACCAAAGCAACATTTTGGCCAAGTTGATTATTCAAAAAGAAACCTGTACGATGATTTCCTGGATCAATTGCCCTTGTCAACGAAT
>VDFB02085329.1:0-16658 GCA_007258455.2 Sequoia sempervirens
TCCATCAATTGATCCTTTAACAATCCACATAGATCAAAGTCTTCATTTTCTATAATCATCTTGTGGGCAATATAAACTACACCTGTTGAGGTTGTTCCTTCTTTGTTTTTAAAGAAAAATTTATAAGAAATTTCATGTGCAATATACCTCGTTAAAGGATCTTTGATTGTTGAGATTATCAGAGCCCCCTAATCTCCAGTTACTTTGGTTAGGGCTTCAAATTTGATATTCTGAATCGACTTCTTTTTTGGAACAACACCAAAATTTCACAATCATGTTAGATTTCTGATTGCATCCTTAGAAATTTGATAGGGTTTATCTAGAGTAAGGATATCAGCATTTAGTCTGTTCAAGATAAACCAAACTACCTCCGCATTGATGAAATGAGAAAATTCATTCCAGATGTCCAAGTTCTTATGTTTTGATTCTCCAAGATCCTTCAATTCAACAAAAGACAAAAAAAAAATTCATTCCTAAGATTTCGACTACTGTATTCATCTAGAATATTGTTCCTTTGATTTGCTTCATTTTCTGTACCAAACAGGGTTCTACCGATCATGAAATAACTATGAATTTGATAAACGACATAAATACCTGGAGAATTCACTGCTAAATTGACTTTTTCTCCTTCAAAACTTTGTTGAAAGGTTCTCCCACTATTCTTCTTCAGTGCATGGTGATAAATGAGGGTTCCAAATTCCCTTTTATAATTGTGCACACCTAAACTTCCTTGTCACATTAAATGCTTTGCCCTAGAAGTTATGGTTACTCTGTTTTCAAATAGCAAGAGAAAAATCCATCTGTATTCCTTTAAGAATTGATCGCCAATACATTTGAGGATGAATAACACACTAGCTAACAACTTCCTAAGATCCCATACCGATTACACATAGGGGGAAAAATATTTTAATGAAGACTCCCCCTAGGCCAATGTCCTAGAATCAATTGTCGGATGATTTACTGGAGGGATCTTCTAGTACAGTCTTATTACCTTCATCAAATCCACTCTTCTTTACCAATTTTTTCTTCATTTGATTTATTATCTCTTCCACAGATTCTTTTCCTTTTCCCTTATCACCTTTCTATGAATTTATTCCTTGATAAACTAGAACTCTCTTATCCATGTTTTTGTTCTTGCAGAATCTTGCAATGTGACCAAATTTCTTACAATTGTAGCATACCGGATTCTTTTGTCTATACCATCCATTCCACTATTTTCCTCATGATCTACATTGATTAGCAACATGTCCAAATCTTCCACATGAGTAGCATTTAATGATCCTTATATTGACAGACATACTTTTGCATTCTGATGACTTATGACCAAACTTCTTGCATTTAAAAAATTGACTACAAAATGGAGTGCCAAAGTTTATCTTACTTTTACACTAAGAAGCCATATGTCCAAATTTATTACAAACAAAACAATATCCATTAAATTTCTGAGCATTGGGTTGCCTTACCAAATATCTTTTTCCTTTGTTCTTCTTTTCAAGTTCTTTCTATTTAGATTCAGAGCTCTCACCCTTCACATATTCAAGACCTCGCTTATCATTTGCATCGTTTTGACCTTTAGTTACATCTCATCAATCTAGCAGAATTAACCATAGCTTCTCCTTAAACTCATTTGTTGTAGCAAGCTCATCTCTAAGAATAACTACCTATCTCTCAAGCTCTTGTTCATTGTTTTTGGATTGTTGTAGTTCAATTTATAGTTGAATGAATCCACTATTAACTTTGTTGCATTCTTTAGATTTTCTTTCAAGGACTGGGCTAGTTTCTCCTCATTCTTCTTTCTTTCTTCAATCTCTTTAGTTAGCTTCATCGCCATAGATTCTATTTCAATCTTTAGGGTAGCATTTTCCTTAGCAAGCTTTTCACACTCTTTTGTTATTTCTTTTAGGGTTTTATTTAGATGAACATCTTTTGGACCTTTGCTTTCTTTTTACTTCAACTGAACACATAGTTCTTTCCTCTTTTCCCTTGACTCATTTATTTTATCCTTGAGTGATTGAATGAATTTTTCAGTAGCCACAAGATTTTCTTTTATTTCCATGACCTTTGCTTTAGACTGATCAAGATGATCAAGTGCCACCATAAGCTATTGTTGAAGACCACCTATGTCTATTGTAATCCTAGATCCACCTAAAGCTATTAAACTTCAGAAGAGGAACCAACTCTAATACCAATTGTTGGGAACTAGGAACGAGGAGGGGGATAGTTAGTATTCCTAATATTTGAATTTCAAAATCAGATCTTAAACTATCAACAACAATGGACGGGATGGGTCTTTACAACACCACATAATTTTTACATGGAAACCCTATTAGGGGAAAAACTAGGATGGAGATTAATCCACAAAGTATACTCTGTTAAAAGTATGATAAAAAGGGAATGCACTTGCATTCAGGCACACTAGCTAGAGCTCACTGCTCAAAATAGGGAAGGCTCACTTCCTTACAAAATATTTGAGATTACAACAAAATGTTAAACTGAGAAAACATCATCTACAAATGCCTGGATTCAGTTCCAATGAGGCGTATGTAACAGATTTTGGACCTCTTGTCTAATTCACACTTCTACTCTGCTTTCTTTCTTGAAAACCCTTATGTTGCACAAACATAATTCACTTCAACAGATCTTCTGTTATTAGCTCATACTGTTGCTCTGCACTTTTTCACTCACAAACCTTGATCCACACATCAAACACATATACACACACAAAAAAATGATTTTCCGATCTCACATATATATCTACTAACAAGATTTTATTGCTAAATGTCAGCTCTGAAAAAAAAAAATCTTCCACATGTCAACTCAAATAATCAATTAGAATTAATGCGTACCCACACAAGTTTGATAGACTATAGTAGGGACCCAAATAAAAATTCCCAACATAAGAAATAGTTAAACACATATTCCTCATACATCTAGTACATGCCATACATAATAGGTCCGCTGTAATGAGAAAATAAGTAATAAATCATTCTACCAAATCTCCTAACTTGTACACTGATTTCTGTAATAGCGTAGAACTTACCAATAAGGTAATATACATGCTTGAAAAGCTTCCTTGGGGATCCACACAACAAAATAATAATCTAGTGAAGTATTTAGACTAACTTATTAACCAGATACTCTGTTCTGCATGCTTTCTGCCAGTAGATTACAATCTTCTACTTTTCTTGTCAGTAGGAACTACTTCCAAATTGTAGACCATACTACTAACTCTAGTTGCAATCAATGACAACACTAGCAAGTAAAAATAATCTCCCAAATCCATAGGCCAATAAGAACCAAGCCATAATTTTCAGGTACATGTGGCTTGTTGTTCTCCTACAAACTCTCCTCCTAGGGAGAATATCATGGCATTAGACTTTGGAAAACAAGTGGTTCTTGATTGCCCTCACTTAGAGATACAACAAAATAAGACTACTGAGGATATGAATGCACAAGTTCTCATTCGATCCCATTTGATCAATGGACCACATACATATCCTGTAGGAAATCTTAACAATCCTATCATCCTTTACTCATCTTCATTTCATCATACCCCTAACTCATCCTTCCCAAAAAATTCCAACTGTCACCTCACAAAATGCTCATGATTTAAATTCATTAGATCTTGTATCCTCCTATAATGGAGAGAAAAAAATCTCCAATTTAGAGAGTCTTGTGCAAGTATGACATCTACTATTATGCAAGATATATCTTTCACACCCACCATAATAGAACCTTCTACCCTTGATCAAGAGGTTATCTTGTCAAGACTTCTCCAAGATAACTTGATCACCCTCCCTCCTATAACTCAAAAGAAATTTTAATCCAAGACTTCCATTTGTGCATATCATAGAGTTCATGGTCACTCCTCTAGTGAATGTACTATCTTAAGTCATAAAATTCAACACTTTCAAGAGTTTGGTATGCTTCCCTATGTGAGGGCATCTAATTCCTCTAATTGCTATTCATTTTCATTCTAGCATGCATCTCTTCAATTGTTTCAACTCACCTTTTTCTGGCACTAAGTGGGGGCAAGGGGTTAGATAGCCTTGTCTTCATATGTCCCTTGTTGTTGCCTTCTTTGGCTAGTCATTAATTTTTTATGAATACATAAGAGCAAGCTTGGGATATGGACAACATGCCTTTAGTTGGCTCGCATGTGACATACTTCCCTCTTTCATGTTGTAGCTTATCAGAAACATATGACTTGACATAGGGATTTTCAAGTAAGCTATCATGACTTCTTCTCTCTTCTACATTAAAGAAATCGCTCTGAGTATGGGTGCTCGCAACTACTTTAAAGTGGGGCAATATATCACCACTCATATTTCGTTGTGTGATTTTCTTTTTCTTGTGATTCCCTCTCTTGGAAGCATTAGGTACAATGTTCCCCAAGATGAGACCTTATGCTTATATTCTCTTGGAGACATTGGGCATGATCTTACATAAGATAAGACCTTTCACGAACAAGAAAAAATCCCTTTGAACAATCCTTACACTATTTTGCATTAACAATGTCTATGAGTGTCAAGGATATAAAGTTTTTCTCTTGCCTCATGGAGCTTGAAAATCATTTTTCCTTTGTGGCACCTTATTAAGGTTATCAGTAGGTATAACTTTAATATGGTTAAGCAGGAAGCCCACCTAGCGGCATGAATTTTCCCTATAGCCACCTTTGTGTTTTGTGAGTGCATACCAACTAGTATATGTATCTTACCTTTTTGTGCTTTCTCACCCAGTGGATAGCCAAAAGTTATGTGGCTCCAAAGTGAGTATATTTGGGCTTTCTCACCTCCTAGACAACCATAATTTTTCTAGCCCCAGAGTGAGTACACATTTTCTTTTTCAAAACTATCAGCTTCATCTAATTCTTTTCAACACTTGTCTATTCCTTTGTTCTTATGATAAGTTTTCCATGGGATCTTCATCCTTGGGGCCTGATCATCCCTCTTGATCATTGTCATTCCATCTTGCTAACATAAGTACGTTTGAACCCTCCTCTTGATGTTCATGGCTTCGTTAGTGTGAGTTTGAAGCAGGTTCATCCTCTCACTAAAGTGGGGGCTAAATGTGTCATAGAAAAATGGCCCCTTGTCATTTCATGGCCTTTTAGGTCTTGTTTCATGCTGTTTGAACTATTTTTCTCTGATTTTATGTTGCAACATGGCTTGAACATGCATATTTAGGTGCTAAAATTAAAATAATGATGTCTTGTCAAGGTGTTGTGAAGTGTTTCAAGACATTTCTACACTCTTCTATTCTCCATTCATTAGATTTTACCTAAAAATCACATTTTCATCACTAAACAAGTCCTATTTTTAATTGTTGTAAAGTCTTGTAACAAGATTTCACTCTTTTGTAGGCATAACCTCACTATTTATCCCTTTCTTATGATTTATTTTCCCCCTTTAAGAACTCATATGTCTTAATTAAGTGTATTTGTGAATGTTATCCTGACAAACAACATTAAATACAACATAATTCCCAACACACATTTTCAAGTCCTAGGTGGAACCCATTCACCATGGGTAGCGAATGAGTCCCCCTTGGCTCCAAATTCAAAAATTTTAAATTTTCCTTTTGGGTTTTTATTCAAAAACACTTGATGCCAGCCTGTGATGAGGTATGAATAGGTTACTAAGGCACAAGAATGTATAAATAAGTTTTTCTTCTCCTCATTTTACAATCCATCATCCATCTCCTCCATCTCTCATTATTCATCCATCATTCTTCTATTTCAAATCAATCAAGTTAGGGATTTCACATTGCAAGTCATTAATTTAGCTTTCTAAGACATCCAAGGGTAGATTCTACATGTTTTTTTTGTAGACTTTCAAGATCAATCATCATGGTAAGGTAATCCATTCCATTATTGCATGTTTCATTATATTCTTTCATCATTTTGGTTACAACATTTTTCTTAACACATGTTTTTTAGGTCTTAGGGTGAGACATTCACCATGGTGTGACAGGAGTCCCCCGCAGCTGAGTAGAAATATTTTTAAATTTCCTTTTGATATTTTATTCAAAATTACTTGATGTTGTGTTGTATTCAGGGAACAAAATGGATACTAAGAGCTGAATTGTATAAATAAGTGATTTTCACCCTAATTTCAAGCGTCATTCATTCAAGCATTCAATCTCACATCACACTCTCAAGCATTCAAGCACTATTCAAGAACTTTGGAAGTAGTTATTGACATTACTTCAAATTTGTATCATCGAGGTTTGAGCCCGGCGGTAACCTAATAGCGGAGACATTCACAGATCACGGTGTTTACCAAGGTATCTCCGATTTTTAGAAATTTGGGAGAGGATTGGTCGCCACCTATGGTGAATAAGTCCCACCTTAGGAATAAAAAATATGAATTTTGTTAGATTCTGGATCTTGAAAATCAGAAACTAGCTTCCGATATTTTTTCACTAGGAGGAGGACTGATTCACCACCCTAGGCGAATGAGTCCCACTATGAAAAATCAATAATTTTAGACAACATTCAAGACATTTCATAATTATCATACTTTGCCTAGGTGCCCTCTGATTTGACCCATCTCTTCCTATTCTACATATTTTCTTTATTTTCTTCATTGTTTGCATATCTTAATGTGTTTTCAAGCATAGTTATAATTTTACTTTTGCATTCATTTTCAATCATTTAGATTAGCCAATTGCATTTAGTTAACTTCATTTTCATTAAACAGCATTGCATACATCCTGATTTGAGTGAATCATAAGCATTTTTGGCCCTATCTCTCTCCTTTAATGTGAAAAACCCTTTAAGTGCAAGAGATATTGTCAGGGTCCCGAAGATCTATGTTTCAAGTCCCACTTCTAGGTCAGTTTTATGTTTTTTGCATTTTCTGACACCCTTTTTATAGAAACAAATTCTTGCCTAGTTTACCAAAACTGGGACTGATTCACCCATAATGGCGAATGAGTACCTCTAGGCCTAAAAAAAATCATCAAAAGCATTTCATAAGCAATTTCCAGTCTCCTTCAAGCTTCCTAGTGCACACTTCAAGTTTCATTCATTTCTATTTAGCTTTGCATTAATTTCTAGTTCATTGTGGCATTACACAATGTGTTTTCAAACAAGTTATTTTACCTTAGTTTCCATTCACTAGAAAATCAATCCTATTAGTTTCTTGCATTTAAAAATTACATCTAAGTACATTGCATCCTTTTCCCATCCACACCACACTAATCTTTGAATGTAAACATAAGCATTTTTAACCCTATTCCTTCCCTTTTAGGTGAAAGATCCTAGAAGGGTAAGTGTCCAATAGGGTTCCAAAAATCTATGTTTCAATTATGAATCATGTTATTGTCACATATTTAATTTTTAAGCATATCTATCTTTAATATCTCATCCAAAATAAAGGTTCATTGATTCATTAAAAAGTGACTAGTTTTGAGCCCTTTTTGGTCCCCCAATTCTATGAACATACCTGAAAAGTTAAGTAGGACTTATTCATTAAAAAATGGAAAGCATAAAGAATTTAATAGTAATAGTGCTTCAAAAAATTAGAATTAATTAAGAAAGGATTAGGAAAAGCTACATAATTTTAAGTTTGTTGTATAGGAAGTAGGGCTATCCTACTTCTTCTATAAAGGTAATTGTAGCATGTGTAAACTATCAATCTTGATAATTTCAAACTTCCTTCAGACCCTATTTTGGCTACAATATTAATTATAACATTGATTTACTCATTTCAAGGTCAGATCAATAAAATTATGTCAAAAGGCGTTGATCATGAGTCCTAGATGCCCTAGACAAAAATGATTTCTTTTAAATATTTTAAATGTTGATTGGTGGCCTTTTGTCATTTAAAAATGATCTCAGGTTTACCCCTACCTAAGAAAAGTTAACTAAAATGCACATCCAAACATGTTTTCTCTCTCATTTTAAACATTAAGGAGTCAATTATGAGTAAGAAAATATTATGATAAAAATATAGAGAAGTGCTAAGTTATCATCTACATGCTATATATAGCAAGCTATTATGCTTTGGGAACAAAATTTTTGTAGGTCTATCAAGAAATCACAACATCCATCAATCAACATTTTTTGTCAACTTGTGTGTGGCAGCACTTCATGAAGGATATCACATCAAGGTAACAATCTCATTTATCATTTATCATTTTAGTCAATTATCATTGTTTTGGCCTCTGTCCAACCTATGGTATTCCCTCTTCATCATCATTTACTGTACATGGAGGTATAGATACAAAAATAAGGTTTGAATTAGGAAATATCCTTTATAGCACAATATTTCCCCCTCTTTTCATGTGTACATGTCAGATTTGGGAGTTTCAGTAGAAGATGGTTTGGGAAAACATAGAGTAGATTGTAACCCACATCTTAGAATTTATAGATCAGAATAGAGAGAAATATAGTCCAGGGCACCCCATGCCCTTGACTAGTCAAATCAATTTGAAATTCATAGCATAGGTTCCTCTTTGTATCCAAGCCTTAAATTTGAAGTCATTGTATTGATTTCCATTTTAAGTTGTGTCATAAAATACCTTTTCAAATTAAGTTACATAATTAAATTAAATAAATAAATTCACATTAAACTTAATCAATTTCGAAGCAATCATAAAATATTAGGATCTCGGGTGGGGGGCGATGGAGAGTATTGGTCTGAGCAGGCTATGGCCTGCATGAGGGGCCTTTCATTCTTGCATGCGCCCAATCTTGGGCTTATTTGCTTCCTGCTTTCAAGTTGGGTGTGGGGTTGGGCTTTGTCAGGTGTTCGGGTTGTGGTTTGTGGCTGTCAGATGGGGTTGGGGCTGGCTTTTTGTCTCGCAGTGTTTGTAGTTTTAACTTTTCTTTTGTTATTTTTCTTCTTCTTTGGTTTTCATAGAGCGTGCTTTCGCCTATGGTTATGGCTCCAGGCGAGACTTCTAGGGAAAAAACCCCTTTGAACTTTCGTGCTACTATTGGGGTTTCTTCCCCAAACCAAATGACAAGAATGTTTGATAATAATTTATTTTCCAATGATGCTGGAGATGGAGGTTTTGTGCCTATAGGAGGATCTTGAATTCCGAAGGTGAACGGTTGCCTGGAACGCTCTAAGGAGAGACCCATTTTGGTGATTCAGCCAAAATCCATTGTTGAGGACATTGAAATTTTTTTGAAGCATGCCTTGCTTTGCTAATTCATGGGAATGAGGGTTTCACTTCAATTTTTGGAGTCATGGTCGTAGCGGACCATGTCTCTTGAGGGGGAAATGGACATTATGTTGTTGGCTAACAACTACTTCATGGTGGTTTTCAATTGCATGGCAGATCAAAACAAATTTTTTGAGGGTGGACCTTACTTCCATAATCAGGTTGGTCTTTTTATGAAACCTTGGCATTTGGGCTTCAATCCTTTAGAGGAACTACCAAATTGTGTTCCTGTTTGGGTGCGTCTCCCCATATTTCCTATTGAGTGTTGGCATAATGATATCCTACACAATGTGGCTACGTTATTGGGTAAACCTGTGGGTGCCTCTCAACAAACGAGGGAAAGAAAGGTAATGACTTTTGCTCGCATTTGTGTTGAATTAGATTTAAGTAACCCTCTTCCTGATTCCCTAGAAATTCGGGCGGTTCATATTCTTGGGTTCAACAATTAGACTATGAAACACTGCCATTCCGTTGTCGTCTTTGCCATGAATATAGCCATCTTCAAAGAAGATGCCCAAGATCTAAGCCATCTAAGACTCATTCATCTCAACCCCCTCGTAACCATCTGAGGGGTGACAAAGGAAAAGGGCCTATGTATAGTGAGGTTGTAGATGCTAAGGGTTTTATTCCAGCTAAAGCTCGCAATAAGAATCGAGGTCAGAAGAGAACATTTAAGGAAAGACATGAGGGAGATACCTTTAATTGGTTTGAGGTTTTGGATGATCTCAGCCTATAGGAGGTGAACCCTGGTATGTTTGGAATGGACCAGAGGGTTATGGAGGAGGTTCAGGAAGACATTGCCATAGAGGACATTCAGATGCCACAGATAGAGGGGGCCTTGCAAACAGACTCAGTTCAGAGTTTGGGGACATCTAGGGAACTTGAGTCTATGGTTATTGCACCATTGATGGTGGGAGAAACAACTATTCCTCCTTTGAAAATTGTTCCTGATGTAGCAAAAGGAAGCAAGGCTTCTCCTGCATTGGGTATTCTTTAGAAGGACTTAAGAAAGGGACTATTGAGAAGCCTTCCAAGATCTGGAAGAAAGAAAGATTTTGAGAAAATCAAGCTGATGGGGGAGACTTTAGTGGAGTCAGGTTCTGTCAAAACTCTTGACTCCCACTTTTCTAATCCTCCAAAATGATCATTCTCTCTTGGAATGTACGGGCTTGAACAGTGGCCCTAGACAAAAAGTTGTTTGTGACTTGGTGCGAATTCATTCTCCTGATTTTCTTTTTTTACAGGAGACAAGTTATCTGTTGAAAGCATGACTAGTCTTTCATCTAAGTTGTGGAGTAGAGGTGATTGCCAGTGTATTAGTGCTCATGGTACTGCTGGGGGTGTGGCCTGCCTCTGGAATCCTTTGAGGATTCGCCCTCTCTGGTGGATGTCTTCTAAATCCTCTATGTCTTTGATCGCTACAAGCATTGAGACTGGGGAAACTATTCTCCTCTCCAACATTTATGCTCCTACTGACTTTCTGGGTAAGCAATATTTATGGTCCCATTTAAGGTTTATCCGAAGTATGGTGCCTTATCACCCTTGGATTATGGCAGGAGATTTCAACGCCATTATTGAGTTGGCTGAGAAACAGGGTGGTATAGCAAGATTGGAACCTTCTACTTTTTTGCTTCGTGATAACATATCGGCTTTGAACTTGGTGGATATCAAGCCTAGAAATGGACAGTTTACCTGGAACAACAGGAGAATTGGGGAGAAGTGCATTGCAGAAAGACTTGATCACTTTCTGGTTTCTTGTTTTTGGGTTGGTGGTGGTTGGTCTACTTGTTCAGAGATTCTGGATTGGCGGGGTTCAGAATCACTGGCCTATTAAGTTAGTGGTGTCCTCTACTCGGGTGGCCCGATCTCCTTCTTTCAAGTTCCAACTTATGTGGTTGCGTGATCCCTCTTTACAGGACTATGTTGCTCACTGGTGGAGGATTGGTAGACCTGCCTATGGCACAGCTATGTATACTTTTTCCAAGCTATTGCAATATGTTAAATATCAGCTTAAGTATTGGAATCACCATTGTTTTGGGAACATTTTTCATGATAAAGCTCTTGCTCAATCTAAGTTAGATAATATAACCAGGGAAATTAGGGAGAATGGTTTGTTAGAAGCCTTGCTTCAGGAAGAGGCTATGGCCTTAAAAATCCTGGAAGAATGTGAAATGCGTGAAGAAATTTACTGGAAACAGAAAGCTCATGTGGAGTGGCTTCAAGAGGGGGATAAAAACACAGCCTTCTTCTTCAATTCGGTGAAGGCGAGGAGGCATGGTAATTCTATTCCTATGCTTGTGAATGATAGGGGAGAACAGATTTCCTCCTTACAGGAGATATCTAGAGAGGCAATGCAGTATTTTACTTCTCTTTTTAGGGAGGACACTCAAGAGGGTTCTGTTGAGGAAGCTCAGGTTCTTTCTTGCATCCCCCAACTTGTTACTAGAGAAATGAATGATAATCTTATGTGTTATGTTTCTCTGGAGGAGTTGGAGGAGATTGTTTTCCATATGAAGAAAGGGAAAGCTCCAGGTCCTGATGGGTTTCCAATTGAATTCTTTCAAGAATTTTGGGATATTATTAAGGTTGATTTATTAGAGGTGGTCCAGGAATCTCAGAGGAATAAAGAAATGCTTCGGGCACTGAACTCCACTTTTCTTTCCCTCATCCCAAAAAGTGATGGGGTAGATCGGTTAAGCCAATTTCATCCCATTGCCCTTTGTAATGTGATTTACAAGATTATCTCTAAGGTGATTGCTGAAAGGTTGAAGAAATGGCTTAAATGTCTTATCTCTGAGGAGCAAGGTGGCTTTGTGGCTGACTGGAAAATTCTGGATGGAGTTGTTATTGCTACGGAGACTATCCACTCTATGGCTATGTCAAAAGCTAAGGCAATGTTTATCAAGCTTGATATGGCTAAGGCTTATGATAGATTTCGGTGGTCCTTTCTTTAGAATATTCTTGGGGCCTTTGGATTTGCTAAGGACTAGATTCAGTGGGTTATGAGTTGTGTAACTTCTACCTCCTTCTCTATTTTAATCAATGGGGAGCACACTGAGCTTTTTGGAGCTTCTCGTGGTCTTCGGCAAGGAGACCCTCTTTCCCCTTATCTCTTTCTTCTTTTTGCTGAAGGGTTGGGGAGATTGTTGAAAAGTAATATTGAGTCAGGGGTTATCCAGGGGTGGAGGTGGGGCAATGAGTTGCCTCCTCAATCACACCTACAATTTGTGGATGATACTGCCCTAATGGGTATGGCTACTATCAGGGAGGCTACTAATCTATGTAAGGCTTTGGATGTTTATCTCACTGCTTCTGGTCAATTAATTAATGAAGATAAGTCCTCCATCTTCTTTTTTAATACACCTGGACCTATTCAACAGAGAATTGCTCTTATTATGAGGTTTCAGATAGGCTCTCTTCCTTTGAATTATCTGGGTATTCCAATCTCTTCTGGTAAGCTCCCAAAAAATTCTTGGCAGTATATTCTAGACAAATTTTGAGTGAAGGTTAATCATTGGACTCATAGATGGCTTTCCTTTGCTGGGCGTATTCAGTTGCTTAAATTTGTGGTTCAGGCTCTTCCCTTGTATAGATGTATGCTTCAGGTGGCTCCGATGGGCTTTGTTAAGGAATTGGATTCCTTGGCAAGGCAGTTTTTATGGGCTAGAAACTTGTCTTCTTCTAAATGGAGCCTGGTCAAATGGGATATTGTGTGCTCCCCTAAGCAGTTGGGTGGTCTGGGTTTGAGGCATTCATCTTTATCTGGGATGGCTTTGGCTGCAAAACTTTATTGGAGATGGTGTGTGGAGCAAGATCAACTATGGGCTAAAATTCTTCTTCTTAAGTATCTTCCTAGGATCCCAAAGGATGAGGTTCCCCGTTATCCTCTGGTGGGAAGTGGATCAGTGATTTGGGGGACTCTCAAGAAAGGGGCTACTTTGATTAAGGAGGGATTATTTTGGATATGTAAGAAGGGAACATATGCTCTCTTTTGGTCTGACTCTTGGGATGGTTTTCCTCCCATTATATCTCAGTTTCCTAATTTATTGGCTCTCTGTCAGTGCTTCTTGGAGGCTGGTTGGTCAAGGGTGAGTGATTTTAAATCTTTTCACCCTTGTGGTCAGCTGGAGGTTGCTAGCTGGAAGTCCCCGTGTGAGTGGCCGATGGTTGGTTTGGAGGAAGATTGTGCTGAGCTTCATACTATTTTATCAATTAGACACTATAGTTCCCTCAAGGACAAGGATGTTCTTGCTTGGCACCCAAATCCTAAAGGCATTTTTTCTGTGGCTAGTGGATATCAGGAATTGATGGCTCGCAGATTGAATGGAGAAGAGGTCCATTGGTGGAAGTATGTGTGGAATAAGTTCTCTTGGCCAAAATGTAATTGCTTTGTGTGGACTTTGGCATGGAATAGGTGTTTGACTTGGGACAATATTCAGAAGCATGGATTTCATGGACCTTCCTTATGTGTTTTGTGTGGTGCTGCTGAGGAGGACTCTTCACATTTGTTCTTCAGATGTTCTTTCTCCTTGCAGCTCTGGCACCTTTGGTGGGGTGTTTGGAAACACCCTTGTGTTCATGCTTCATCCTTGGTGGAATTCTGGAGAAGTCTGGGGAAGCCCCCTACTTTGACTCCTTTTCTTCAGATTGTTTGGTGCATTGGACCTACCTTTATTCTCTGGCAGATTTGGCTAGAGCGAAATCATAGGATTTTTCGAGGGGAAAGGTTAGGTATCCAACAAGTTTGGTATAGAATTTTGGGAATGATCCAGGAGACTGTGGAAGCTAAATGTGAGGTGATGTTCCCACTTGATAGAGGGGATGCTGAAATTATTGATAGAATGGGTTTTCAAGGTTTGTCTCCTACCTCTACTTGTGTCAGAAGGGGTAGAAGTGCGAAAAAGAAAGTTCAAAGGATGGGTAGATGGATGCCTCCTCCTGAGGACATCTTGAAGATTAACACAGATGGCTCTTCCCGTGGTAATCCTGGACCTGCTGGGATTGGCGGCGTGGGTAGAGACTGTTTAGGTGAAGTTGTGTTCTTCTTTTCTATTTATAAAGGTTGGTAGGCTAATAATTTTATGGAGGGATTGGTGATTTTCTATGCTCTAGAGTGTGCTTATGCTCTAGGTTGGCGTAAGGTTATTTGTGAATCAGACTCTTAGTTTATTGTTAATTTGTTGATTAATGTTGGGATAAGGTGCCATTAACCTTGTAAATCCCAATATTGTATTTATTCCATTTATTATTCTTAATTTTTAATTACCCATAAGGGATGAATAAGTTTCACCGACAGTTTATTACAGAGTTACTTTTACTGCTCAAGGAATCTTGGTAAATAGTAAATGAGGTGAGGTGGAGAATCTTGGTGCCTATCTTAGGGAAATGTATTTTTGGGCTATTATGACACATGTCATAAGTTTGTAAGAGCATCTATGACAACTTACAACTGTCATAAGGTGTAAGAGATTCTATGACAACATATGACAACTATTATTGTCTTGTAAGTTCCTATTCTTGGTTCTAGGTGCCTATTTTGGGAAGATGCCTATGACAAGTGTAAGGGAATATGTAAGAAGATGATTTTGGTGTATCCCAAGATAGAAATATTGGATTTTATCCATCTCCCACGAATTCCTTTGGTGGGTACTCATTTTGTATAAATATGAGACTTGAGAGTGAAGTTTATGAGAGGGAGAGAGATAGTAACAAGAGTAATAGGGTGCTGCAGGATTGAAGACTCAAGAGGAGATTGGAAGTGGATGTATTGTAATCTTGTTTGAAGATAATACAACTTGGGTCTCTCTTCTTGGTGGAGTTTTTTCCCGCAAGGGTTTCTCCACGTAAACACTGTGTTATGAGTTTATTCTTTTGTTCCATTGCTACCTTGTGTTGTGAAATCTTGCATTCTTATGTTGCTGATTTGTGCCTCTTTGTTGCTGCTATCTTATGGTGATGTTATTGCTGTTATAAGTTCATCTAAGGTGGTTTTATCAAGCATGTTAGAGTGGCTGATTTTAGCATCATAAAGAAGTTGAATCTCTTCATGGTATTTCAAGGATTAAGAAAAGTTATTTACAGATTTGCATACAATTTTCAGATTTCTATATTGTAGTAGTCAAAGCCTTGTATCTCACCAATTGGCATCATATCTTAGTGATTTGGTGATTAACAATTGGATTAGAGATTGTTCGTTTATTCCAACAATTGGTATCAGAGCTTAAGGTTGTTTCATGGCTTGCATGTGCTTGTATGTGCTTGCATGTTTTTGCATGTGAGTTGCATGTACTTGCATGTTGCTTCCATGAGCTTGCATGTGTTTGCATGTGAGTTGCATGTACTTGCATGGACTTGCATGTTGCTTGCATGTGCTTGCATGTGATGGATTCATGGTAATTTGGTTCTGGGTATTCCTTCTTTTTTGAATTTAGCTTGTAAAGCTTGTGAATCTGTTGGAAGGAATTGTAGAATGTTGGAGGTTTTGGGGTTGCAGTGGATGTTCTGTATGTTGACATTGCTTTGCAGATTTGTGAGATTGGAAGCCATGGTATCTAACTCTCTGAAGGATATTGTCAATGAGATCTACAGTGGGATTTTGAGGCTCAGGGTTATGTATCTTCATGGAGTTGATCTTGTGGTAGTGATCTGGAGCTCCGGTTTGGCAATATGTGAGTATCCTCTTGCATGGTGGTTATGTTCCTTTACCTTGTGGTCATGTGAAGTGAATGGGTTTTCATGTTGGGTGGTTGATTATGGTGCCCTAGTTACATGGAAGAACATTTATTTTTTGGACTATAATATGGAGTGCTTATGTTGGATTCATGGGTTTAGCCCTTGGTTACATGAAAGCATTGGATGATTTGCCACTGGTTGCATGTGGGTTGTGGAGTTGGTATTTTAGTGATATGGAAACTCCTGGACAACCTGGTTCCTCCTTTTTCATATTCATGTTATTTGGGATATGTAGGTTTTATAGTTTTCCTATTATAAAAAGCTGTGGATTTGTAGATCTGTGATATTTCATTCTTTCAGATGACATGTATAGTGTGAATATCTGGATATTTAAGTGATTTCAGATTTATAGAGAGATGGTTTTACAGGTTTTACATGTTAACAAAAATCTATGGTTTGTAGATCTGTGGAAAGATTGTATTCAGACTCTTAGAGTATTCTGGATGAAAACAATTTCAGATTTGCAGGGCTGCTTGATGGGTTCTTATGATCTATGGATACTCTTATGTGGATTTTTTTGGCAAATCAGGTCTACAATTGATCCTAGTGTTTGAGTCTTGGAAATATACATGTTATTCCTTGGTTACTTTTATTCTACATGTTACTGATGTGGGGTTGAATCTATTTTTCAGTTATTTGAGATTGGAGCACTAACCATGTTTTTCTCCTTTGAGATATTGCATGAGTGAAGATCTTGTAAATTGTCTGATGAGGATTGTATTTGGTTGGTCACCTTGATTACATTGGTATGT
>VDFB02085330.1:0-19708 GCA_007258455.2 Sequoia sempervirens
TGTATCCGTTGTGGAAGTATGTTGATCGTGTTAAGGGGCCGAAGGGTTCAGGTGGAACAGCCACGATCTCATGCAAATTATGCCCAATGTCATGGCAAGGTACTTACACGAAGGTGAGGGCTCATTTCCTTCACATACTTGGAAAAGGTGTTGATCCTTGTATAAATGAGGTGGAACGATACGAGGCTGTGAGGGATCAAGAAAGGGCTGATGGTAAAGTTTCTAATATGAGCTCTCACGCTTCAACAACAGGGGCAATAGGGGCAACTGCTGCAAATCAAACTCAAATTAGAGAGGCAGAGGTGGATGTGTCTTCAAGAGATGTAGTAGGAGAAAGTTTCCATGCTCACAAGAGGCCACACATTGGTAGCTCAAACCCCATTGGCAGATTATTTGATGTGCAAGGTTGAGAAGCAATTGATGCAGCAATTGCACGCTTCTTTTATGCCAATGGAATATCGTTTAATGTTGCTCAATCACCTTTCTATACAGAGATGGTCCAAGCAATCAGCAATGCACCAGCTAGATATAGACCACCTATGTATGAAAAGCTTCGCACTACTCTAATTGATAAAGAAAAAATTTGATTAGAGCAACAAACTGCACCATTGAAAAGAGTGTGGGTTTCAAAAGGATGCAGCATTGTGATGGATAGGTGGGCGGATACTAGAAACCGTCCACTACTTAATATCATGGTAACATGCAGCAAAGGGCCTTATTTTTTAAGGCATTGGATTGTTCGGGGCATGAAAAAAATGCAAAGTATCTTTATAACCAACTATGTGATGGCATTGAGGAGGTAAGGAATACTCATGTTTATGAAGAAGTAGATTCCATGTGTGAAAGAATTAAGCAAATAACAGATGCAAAAGATCCTTCACTATATCCTTTGATAGAAGAAAATTTACATGGAAGATGGAACAAACTTAACACACCTCTTCATTGTGCTGCCTATGCCTTAAATCCTAAATAGCATAATATACAAGAGACCAAGAAGAGGGCTCCATATGAGGATAGAGAGGTAATGAAGGGGTTTTGGGCTGCAATAAAAAAGATATATGGCTGAGGTGAGGAAGCATCAATTATAAGGAGTCAATGGAATAAGTTTTCACGTGGGCATGGTGACTTTTCTTCCGTGGAAGCTTTATATGATATGCAAGCAAAGAAAGACCCTATAGAGTGGTGGTGGAACCATGGAGGTGAAACACCTAAATTGCAATCATTTGCTATAAGATTACTCTCACAAGTAGCTAGCTCTTCATCTTGTGAGAGAAATTGGAGTACTTATGGTTTTATTCATTCACTGAAGAGGAACCGATTGGGGTCAAAGAAAGCAGAGAACCTGGTGTACATTCATAGCTCACTTCGCCTTCTTTCTCGTGTAGATCCTGCATACAATGAGGGTCCTTCAGCAAAATGGGACCAAATTTCACCTAATGAAGATGTTGCAGCCATAGTGGATGAAGTGGTTGAACCAGATGGCCTTATTGATTTACCCCCAATTCTACTACCAGCAGAGGAACCTGAGTTAGAGAGTGATGAGTATTTGGAAAGCCTCATAACTGAGGACCTTGACATGGATGATATTGATGTGGTGTAGATGATATGAGATATCAGATAGATTTCTAATTTTTGTTTTTTGTTTGCATATCAACCAATCGAACTATCAATATTTGTGATTTTCAATATGTAATCGAATATGTAATGTAAAATGTGGACTTAGAAGTTAAAACTATGATTATGGAATTTGAAGTATGAACTCTTCGACTCTTTGACACAATGTGACAATGACATTTGGATTTGAATTTTGTGTATTTAAAGTTAATGTTCATTCTTAAACTTTACTACTGCTATTGTTTTGAAAGTTCAATGTCATTATATTTTCAGATTTTCTATATATTATTAATTTTTATATTAAAAAAAAAAATGGCATCTCCAAGTACCCCCATCTCCTATTTTCAAAAAAATGTCGTACCGGTACTAGTACCAATCTCCCATACCAGTACCAGTACCAGTCTCGCGGCAACTATGTGTTGTACCAATTGAAGCTACTGTATGATGTGAAGAGGTTGAGATTTCTGTATGGTATACAATTTATTCCCTTCTCCTTGCTATATGATGTGCAAAGCTTGTTGTCTTTCTCTTTCTAGTACAATACGACAAGATGTTGGTTGTACTATATACTTCGACCTTTTAATGGAGTCGGGCCTATAATCATGCCTTTTATGTAATTGGGCATGTACTCAGGCATTTTTATATTTTCTCCTTCAAGTGCTAAATAATATTTTTGCCTCTTCCTTTTCACAATTTCTTTATTTTCTAATTTTCTTTTTCTTTTCCTATAAATTTTCAGTGAAGTTGAATTGACTTGAAAAGTATCTATCTTCCAAGTTAAATATTTTGCTCTTAGTACTCTAAGAGGTACCATTGATAATTTTGCATTCTTTCATCGGTTGCTATTCATTGAGAGTTATAGCTTCGAGAAAATTACAAGTCAATGGAAATAACTTATAGTCCTCCATTTTCCAATGAAATAGGCCACAAAGAGAATTTGTTTCATCATCTAAACTTGATTGTAACTCCAAAATCCCAAAGGGAGGCACTAGCAATTAGTCCAACAAGAGCATCTGTGTGAGCTAGTGTTATTCAATGTGAGTTGCATCTCAATTGTGTGCCATCATCAGAAGATCATAAGAAGTGTAGAAGTGCAGTAGTTGCATCTCAATTGTGTGCCATCCAAGCTTTTTTTTTTGTTTTTTAGTAAGTTTTGAACTTTTTATTTAAGCATAATATGGGGTTATAATGCCAATTTTTTCTAAAAAAAATTAATTGTGTTGTTAATTTGTAATGCCTTTTTTATTTTCAGTTCATAACTTCATATAGAATCGCTAGTAGTTCTAGTTCAATTGGCCTAGGTGCAGAGAGTCAAATGAAATATGATGCACCGTCACCTCTTTGGCAACATACAACAATGATTCAACAAATTACTGGTGGTGGGGGTTATGTTTGGCATTGTAGCCAATGTGGAACTCAATATAAGAGCTCATACTTTTTAGTGAAAGCTCATTTATGCACTATACCTTTACAAGGAATAAAAGATTTTCCCCCAGCCAAATAAAAAAGGGTTGCCAAAACACCAAATATTGGCTTACATTAGAAAAAAAGAGGCTGAAATGGCACGTAATAAATCAAAGTCTATGGCACACCCTCTTTCCAAGAGAAGCTTGCAAAGACCTCCTAGTGGCTTATCATAACCGGCTAGCCCACATCCTTTTATACAAATGCCACCATCTTCTAAAGGAGATAACATTTTGGTTGCACAAAAAAGAGGCCCATTGGAGAATGCCTTAAAAAATGAAGCAAGGGAGATTGCAGATCAGAGCATTGCCCATTACATTTATGGCAATCGACTTCCTTTCAACCTTGTTAGATCACCTTATTGGCGGGAAATGGTGACAGCCATTTCCAATACAACTTCCAATTATGTTAGTCTTGGGTATAAAAAAGGTGTGAACCACCATATTGGCGAAGGAGAAGTCTTCAGTAGAGGCATCATTGAGAGTAATCAAGGATACGTGGCTTGAACAAGTCTATTCATCATTTCTAATGGATGGAAAGATTGCAAAAATAGACCATTGATCAATGTTATAGCATGTCCCCTAAAGGGGTGATGTTTTTGAAGGCAGTCGATTGTGAAGGGAAAATAAAAGATGCAAGCTTTATTGCCAATATCCTCATAGAATCCATTGAAATGGTGGGGTCTAAAAGTGTTGTCCAAGTCATAAGGACAATGCTAAAAATTGTAGGGCAGCTCGGTCTATAGTGGAGGCTACATATAGTCACATTTTTTGGACACCATCTACAATCCACTCACTCAATTTGATATTGCAAGAGATTGACACACAAATTGAGTGGGTCAAACAAATCTAGGTGGAGGGTGAGGAGATCCAAATGTTTGTGACTAATCATCATATCTCACAAGCTATCGTCAAGACCTTCTCCAAGTTGGAGTTGAAGGTAATTTAAATTTGATTTTTTAGTATAATTTTTTATTTTTCATTGTTGATTTGTGACATGTATTTTTTATACCATGTTAGGTTGTTGAAACTCAATTTGCATCTCACACAATCATTTTAAAATGACTTGTGAAGGTGTGAGAGGCCTTGAGTTCTATGGTCATCAACAGTTTGTGGAGTGTATGGAGGCAATCAAGCACAAAAAGAGCCCAAAAAGTAAAATCATTGATCTTAGATGATGATTGGTGGGCTCCTATGGAATATGTTCTAAATTTCACCGAGCCCATTGTGAGCATGATAAGGCATGTGGATACTGATTTCCCATCTTTGGGTGAAATTTATGATGGCATGGATTCCATGGTGGAGAAAATAAGATCAATAATAGATGCCAAGGAACAAGACCCCAGGGAAGCATTTTTCAAAACTGTGCAAAAGATTATTGTTGACTATTGGAACAAGATGACCACCCCTTTACATCTCTTAGCATTTGCTTTGTCACCAAAGTATTATAGAAAAGAGGTACTTTCATTGTTGAGGATAGGGATGAGGAGGTTGCTACTAGCTATAAGGCTGCATTTAGAAAGATATTTTCAAATGAAGATATCCAATGTATTGTCTTGAGTGAACTTGGGCAATCCATATATTCAAAACATCACGATGTTTCCAATCTTCTAGACAAATATAGGAAAAATGCAAATGAGTGGTGGTATTTACACGGTCAAGGCTCCAATTACTTGCAACATCTTGCAATTAAAATACTCTCCCAAGTATGTATCTTTTTATTTATTTATTTATTTCATTTTTCATTCTATGCTATTATGCTATATATTATCGGCAAGTAAAATTAAATACTAAATGTTGTATGCAAACTCAACAGGTTGCAAGTTCTTCTTTAGCTAAGCAGAATTGGAGTACATACTCCTCCATCCACTCGGTCAAGCGGAACTGTTTGGGTGCAAAAAAAGTAGAGGATTTGGTCTATATACACTCCAACCTCTGTCTCCTATAACATAAGAAACCTGAATACAATGAGGGTGTGACAAAGTCTACTCCCTGTGTGTGCTGATTTAGATGCTACAGTTGTACAACTTGCCTTAGCTTCTATAAATGATCATGAGGCAACTACTGCACTTGATGCACCTAGTGGGAGTGGCAATCCAATTGATTGTGGTTCAAGTGAAATTCAACCAAGTGTTGACCACAACCTTGATGCTTTTGATGAAGATGAATTTGAAGACTACTAAATTAAATATCAGTTGTAATTTGAATTTTCATTGTGTAATGACATTTTGAGATGAATATGATTACGAGGTATTTAAATATTCTATTTATTGGCAATTATGTTTATCATTTATGTCTTATGAATATCATTGTTCTTATAAATAGATTTATAATTTTGAACGTGCTTATATATATATATTCCCGTACCCATACCCAAGGAAAAAAAATTGTTGTACCGATGTACCCATATCTGAACACGTACTCGAACTGGCAACTTAGCAATTTACAATATCTTTTCCTATGAATAAACACTAGAAACACTTATTGCAAAATATGTAATATGTACATAGGATATTTATCAAAATAAAGAGGACATTTAAGAAAATGGTATATAAATTTGATCATTTTGAATCCAATGGATCATGTGCTCTTGAATTGTAGTCTTTACTTGAGAGTCTATTTTGTAGTTCAATGTTTATATTAATTAGTGAATTAATTCAAACCATAGTTTACATACTCTCTGATTACTCTCCAAGTAGTCGAGTAATCTCCAAAAAATTTGCATGCCGAGTAATTTCTGCTTTTACTCGCGGCTTAGTATGCAGATGGATTTTCTCCCGTCAAATTATCGAGTAATCACCATAGCTCGCAAAAAACCCACAAACTTGGCATGTTTGTGTGTGTATAAATATGTCTATGTGTGTATATGCATGCAAACTTGGCATCCTATGTATGTTTATAGATATGTATGTGTGCATAGTGCAGTCTTGAGTATACACATACATAAATATCCACACACATTTGCCAAGTATTTTCCGAGTATTTCTCGAGTATTTGCCAAGTTTTTCCCGAGTCAAAATTTTTGGGCTTGCCGAGTACTCTCCAATTCCGAGTATGTAAACTATGATTCAAACCATATACTCCATTTGAATTCAATGTTGAAAAGGTCATTAAGCTCAAATTCAGGAAGTGTCATTGGGTATGTGTTAGAAAAAATCCTCCTCCTTGACCTCAATTATTAATGTGTACACCCACAAGTGAGGCCCTTGGTTATAGAGGGATGTCAAAGTTCTACTATTCCACCACTGCATTGTGATACTTCTACTATTCTAATTTTCTGCTCTTATTCGTTAATGCAGCTATTGTTGAGCTAGTTTTCTAATAGTGGACATGTTGGAGATCTCCATTATTTATAATTATCAAGATAGAAGCTCCAAAGAACATAAAGGAACTCAAATAATGGACAACAAGTAGGAGGAATTTGAGGCAAGCACGAAGATTGGTAATGGATTTCAATGTGCACAAGCCCACATACTTCCCTCTCGATCTTGTGAATTTTTCTCTTTTGAGGGAAACATTTGATAAATCAGATTCATACCACTTTGGCATCTTAGCCAAAATTTCAAGCTATGGCAAAGCACCTCTCTCCAAAGTTGAATAGTCACTTGTGCAATTGCAACATAATAACATAGATTCTCATGGTTTTATATACAATTGATGCCCACAAGATGAACTTATCAATAACCATGACTCTACAGGTAAGAATGACATGAACAATGGCAAAATTAGCAAAAGGGCCTGGTTGACAATGACTCAAAAGGAATATTGAATAATCTTATGTAGGGTCATCATCAGCCCATGATCTTGGTTTCGCCACTCACTGAAATCTAGCTTTAGGAATATGGTTGTTGTCGAGGAATACATAAAGCTTGGCAAATTCATTCTTGATAAATATACAATTTCTCAATAGTTAACAGAACTTGTGGATATGGAAACAATGAGAAAATTCCTCCCAAAGATTCAGGACGCTACAATGGATGGTAGGGAGTGGTGAAAATAAAGAGGTCACTTCCTAACCTTTCCTCTCTTCTTCACATTTATTATGCATGGTTTGTTTAAGTTGGTTCATGACACTTGGTCTTTGCAAAATGTTCTCATAGGCTCCATAATAACACTATCTAGTTCAATATTGAGGGTTGAGACGGTGTGCTCCTATAGGAGGATAGCAGCTCAAAGAACAAAATTAATCTTATGGAGAGTCACTTGATTTCATTGCCCTGCAAGGAGGTTAAGGCCACATTTATGAACATGGACATTGAGGAAGAATTGGTGACATTGACAAGGCTGATTGTGGATGAATCATTAACTGCTCAATGGTTTGCACCAAGGTGAAGGTGGAAATGAATAGTAAAATCCTTCAGAAGGTTTGCTATACCGTGGCAGATGGAAGGGGCAATATAATTGTAACACAAGGAACCTCTTGAATTCTCTCTTTTTCTTAATGTTTGTTATGCATGTAACGTTTCATTTGGTCAACAGTATATGGTTACTGCAAGGCAATGTGATGTCCCTAATCATAAATATAGTTTGATGTATAGTTTTAATGCAAGCTCTCCAATATGACCTACGTTTTCCTTGTTAACTTTGGTTATTTTAGCTGATATATCCACTAAGCCACAATGGCAGCTCTAGTATCACCATTAATGGTAACATATTCTGTGGGCTCTAGCTCTATTGAGAATAGCTTCTAGTTTAACATTTTGTAGACATTTTTGAATCCATTATGATCTAGAGAGCGAGAGAGAGAGAGAATTTTATGTTTTCATATAGAAATGTTTCATTATGGATATGATTTCTATGAAAAAACATGCACAAAATGTATGTCAACCACAAAGAAGCACATGGACCTGATAATAAATGTTTGCAATTCATTTGATTTGCATTGGTGAGACTCAGATCTTCAATGCAACACCACATTCCTTGGGTTCTCACGTTCAAAGAATTGCATTATTCTTAAATCATTAGAATAAACTAATTATCTGTCAACACAGACCAGCCAACATAGCCACCTGCAACTGCCTAACACTGCTCACCACAACCCATCCATGATAAATATTTGAACTAACTCTATGCTACATAGTCTGTAGAATTTATCATACATTTTTTAATAAACTGAATACGATAAGCAAAGAATCTTAGCACTCCATTCTCAGCAAGTTATCTATGTATGTGTTCTTCATCTCATGGTATCAGAGTGGCGAGCAAATCTTGGGCTGACTGAGTATAACTTTGCGTTGGTTGTGAATGGTTCTTTGTTTAGTGTGTCATCTTACCTGTTGTTGACATTGTGTTTATTGTTTGTCTTTGCTCTCTCCTAAGAAGGAGGTCACCAGCATACTAACATGTTTAAAGCATCGGAACCCACGTGCGTTGCCTGAAGCTAGCACTACACAGCTGCATCCTCCCCTGTGAAAGAGGCTTCTGCCTTTCCACTCAAAAGGGGCATTCACATGCCATTATATTCTAGATCTTTTTTTTGCAATATTCATTTCAAGCAGCAATTTCTCAATGTTCTGGAGTGGATGTAAAGGAGCACTGCAATTGTTTCCTTCAAGTGGATTGATGAAACCATTTGCCTTATTTCTTTTTGCCCTTCATTTTCTCTTCTCAGTGTTCAATTTGTTGGATCTGATTGTTTGTACAAAGAGACTTAGTGCACTGTTCATTTTCTAAAGTGGCCATGAATTAGTGTGTCATGGATTGTATCAACATCCTCTAAGTCCAGGTTTGATGCTCATCAGATCAGTGTTTTATTTGTCTAATTTGATTTGGCAGATTTTGCAATGAGACAAGTATGGTTTTTGCGATCTATGGGCTGAGTGGCTTGTTGTGCATTGACATAGGCACAATAATTGGTACCCATTTGCAAAGTCTGAATATTGAAAGTGCCTGTGAAATATTTCAAAAAAATTGAACAAGTGAAAGGCACTTTGAAACACTATATGAAGGGTTCATAAAGAAGTGGAAGGTAAAGAAATTGTCATACTGTAATCTCTGACAATTCTTGTTGAAGTCAAGAGATTGATGAAACTCTCTTTCATGTTTGTAAGTCACAATTTTTTCAAAATTCCTGTTTGTTTGGTTCAAAAGAAGGCCAACATCAAGGAACAATAATACAATATTTCATTGTGTGTGTTGGTAGGGGCTTCATTTTTAAGCCTCTATGTTTGTGTGTTTGGGGAGTTTATTTTTATTCCTACTATGGCTTCATCTGAAATCTCTAATATTGTGGCTAGTGCAAAATTAGATGGTCCTAGCTATGCAAATTGGAAATGTGAGATGGAATTCATTCTACAATGAAAGGTTTATAGGAGCTAGCAATAGAAGACAAACCTACACAAGAAATCAAGCATGAAAAATGGGATAAAATGGATATGAATGCATGGGATACTATTTTATGGAAAATCAGTCTAGGAATTAGGCCTCATGTTCAAGGTCTGATAACAACAAAAAAAAATATGGGAAACTTTGCAAACAATGTATGAAAGAACCAACAAATTAAATTTATAGACATTAAAAGGCAATTAACTCATTTGAAAATGAAGGGAGGAGATAGCATGAATGATCACATTGCAAAATTGAAGAATTTGAGAAATCAACTTGCAATCATGAAGGTTGAATATGAAGATTCTGAAACTGTAGATATTTTAATTGAAATTCTTCCATATGAGTACCATAACTTCATATGCATAGTGGAGCTAACTGAAAAATTTGAGAATATCAAACTAGAAGAAGTAAATGGAGCTTTGTCAAATGAAGAGGATAGGCTTAAAAGTTCATAAGTGAGCCTAGCAAGTATTCTCAAGCATTTATGGCTAGAGTCAAATATAAGAATTACAATCAAAGTAAATCATATCAAAATCAAGGGAAACAACATAGAAATAATCAAAGGTAATTAAATCAACAAAGACATTTTTTCAGAAGGTAAAAAATAAATGGAGAAATCATAAAGGCAATTCTAAAAGAGAAAAAACTATCACATGCTATAATTGTGAAGAAGGGCATAAAAGTGATCAATGTCCTAGGAAATCACATGTAGGAGGACAAAGAAAATTTTATCAAAGAAGGAAATCAAAATTTTCTCATGAAGAGGATGATCATAATATATTAATTACCTCTTTAGTTGCTCAAGGAAATTCAAATAAATATTGATTCAGGAGCTAGCCAACATATGACTTACAATTAAAATTTCTTTAGTTATTTAGAAGAGGTGAAAGGTGCAAGGATATTTCTTCGGGATGATAGCTCACATAAAATTGAAGGAATAGGTTCAATTTCAACAAAAGGACATGATGGTAAGAAGTTGGAAGTAACAGATGTGAATCTTGTACCTAAGTTAACAAAAAATCTTCTCTCAGTAAATCAAATAACCCAATATGGTTATAAGGTGGAATTCTATTCAGATAAATGTCTAATCAAAACATTAATGATTGATTCAAAATTGAGGCTATAGGAGTTGAGAGTGATGGTATCTACAAATTATTAGCATCCATTGATAAGTCAGCTTACATTACTACAAGTTCCTTCACAAGTGAGTTATGGCATCAAAGATTTGGTCACTTCAACTATCAAAGTTTGGCTAAGCTTTCAAAGATGAATATGGTTGATGGATTGCCTTGGATAAGGGTAAACACAAATGTGTGTATTGGATGCATGGATAGAAAAACACGCAAAGATAAGTTCAAAAGTTCTAAATGAATGACAAGTAAATCTCTTGAACTTGTCCATAGTGAATTATGTGGACCTATGAATCCCCCATCAAGGGGAGGAGCTAGGTAAATATTGATGCTCATTGATGTTTTTTCAAAGAAAGTTTAGGTCTACTTCCCTAAGAAAAAAACTAAAGTGTTTAAAAAATTTGAAATGTTTAAAGCATTTGTGAAAAATCAAAGTGAGAATAAGATCAAGCAAATAAGAACAAATAATGGTGGAGAATATGTCAATAACAAGTTCAAATAATTTTGTGAATATCATGGGATCAAGAGAGAAATGTCTAACAAATATACTCAACAAAATGGTGTTTCTGAAAGGAAGAATAGGACCTTAGTGGAAATGCATGCTACAATCCAAGGATCTTCCTTTATTTCTTTCGGCTGAGGCTATTAACATTGCGTCTCATGTCTTGAATAAATCTCCTACAATTTGTTGCAGAAAATCACTCATGAAGAAGCGTGGAGTGGAAAGAAACCAAATGTCAAGTATTTTAGAGTATTTGGATGCAAAGCATTTGCTCACATAGATTAGAGAAAAGAAACTTGATAAGAAGAGTGTTAAGTGCATCTTTGTTGGCTATGATGATCAAAGGAAAGGGTATAGGTTGTATGATCCTAGTGTGGAGGATGTGTTCACAAGTAGGGATGTCAAGCTTAATGAAGGGTTTGAGGATATGATAAAATCCTCTCCTATTAAGCAAGTGGACATTGATAATGATGAATCCTACAATGCCTTTGAAACCAATGAAATTCCTAAGGCAACTTCCAAAATAGTTGAAGAATCTAGTCCTCCTCCAAAGACCAAGAGTCTTCAAGAAATTTATCAAAAGACTCAAAAAATTAATTATGCTCTTATGACCACCATAATGAAGACAAATCTTCAAACCTATTATGAAGCTAAGGGAAAACATGAATGGGAACAAGCTATGCAGAATGAATATGACTAAGAATAAAAACTAGGAATTGGACTTGCCCAAGGGCAAGAATGTGGTCAACTATAAGTGGGCATATAAGAATAAGTTCAAGTCTAATGGAAGCATTGAAAAGCACAAGGCAAGACTAGTGGCCAAAGGGTACTCACAAAAGGAGGGAATTGACTACACAAAAACTTTTGCTCCAATATCAAAGATTAGTACTATTAGAACAATTATAGCATTGGCAGCTCATTTCAAGTGGCCTCCTCACCAAATTGATGTTAAGAATGCATTTTTGTATGGTAAAATTGATAAAGAGATCTATATTACTCAACCACGAGGATTTGAAAGTTTAGGATAGGAATACTTAGTTTGTGGGTTAAGGAAGTTTCTCTATGGATTGAAGCAAGCTCCAAAGGCTTGGTGTGCTAAGCTTGATGAATATGCCAAAACTCAAGGCTTCCATAATAGTCCTCATGATCCAAACTTGTATGCGAAGGAATTTGATGAAGGTGGCATAATTATTATTGTACTTTATGTTGATGATCTTATCATCGTAGGAAATAACATGAACAAAAGCAGTGACATAAAGTTAAACTTGGAAGATACATTTGAGATGACAGATCTTGGTTTTCTACACTACTTTATTGGCATCCAGGCATGGCAAAAGGATGATGGAATTTGTCTCTCTCAAACCAAATATGCTTTGGACTTGTTGAGAAAGTTTAGAATGGAATTTTATACAATTGTTTCTACTCCACTTAATCTAGGATTAAAGGTGACTAAGGATATGAAAGGTGTGAATGCTGATCCTACCTTATAAAAGCAATTTGTTGATAGCCTTGTGTACTTGACTCACACTTGACCTGATATCTCGTTTACAATAGGTGCAGGTTCAAGGTTTTCAAGTTCTCCTAAGGTTCTACATTATATGGCAGAAAAGAGAATACTGAGATATGTACAAGGGACTTTGACTATGGGTGTTTGTTACTCTTGTCTTGGAGTTCCACAGCTTGTTGGATATCCTTATTCAAATGGAGTGAGATGTAAAGATGATCAAAAATCTACCATAGGTTATATTCTCTCTCTTGGTTATAGCCCCATTTCATGGTGTACTAAGAAGCAATCTGCTATTACTTTATCAACTAGAAAGGCTAAATATACAGCAGTGAATGAGGCAGCTAAGAGAATAACTTGCCTTAGGGCTGTTCTTTCAGTACACAAAAAATATCAAGCAGGGCCTTCTTTACTTTATTGTAACCATCAAAGTGCCATTTTTTTGTCCAAAAATCCAGTGTTTTATGCTGGAACAAAGCTTATAGAGGTCTATCACAATTACATCAGGCATCTCATCCAACAAGTGATTCATCTTCAATATTGTAGGACAGAGGACTCGATAGCTGATTTTTTTACCAATGTTTTGTGTGAGGCTAAGTTAGTATATCTTAGAAGTCTTTTAGGTTTATGAGAAGTCACATAAATATTTGATGGTTTCCATTCAGGGGGTATTATTTGAATGTCTACCATTATCTTAGTGAATAAGTGATTGTAAATGGGTACCTAACAAGGCTTTGTGCCAAAACTCAACTTTTCTATATTATGGGGGGATATTTAAAAGTAATTAGTATGATTAATTTATGGGGGGAATATTAGAATAAATTAATTATATGTCAGCATAGGCCAGCCGACACAGCCGCCCACAGCTGACTAACATTGCCCACCACCACCCATCCCTGATTAATATTTGAACTAACTCTAGGCTATATGGTCTATAGAATTTATTATGTATTTTCTTATAAATTGAATATGATAAGCAAAGAATCTTAGCGCTCCATTTGTAGCCAGTTATCTCTGTGTGTTCTTCATCTCAAGCATTATATTCATTATTGACACAACTGCTTTTAAAGTTGATTAATTGATCTAAATTCGTAAATAAAAATGGAAATTCATAAAAGTGGCTGCACCTACAAATATTACAATTTCAAAATATGAAGAGCTTCAGCCTTAAATGACACAAAATAAGGCCTCTTGATTCTTGAGTATACTCAATGATTTATAACAACTACCTTGAGATTTAAAAAGTGAATGTCAATCATCTAATGGTACAATTAAAATTTAGCTTTCCCTTACAACTAGCGAATTTCAATTACAGATTTACAGAGGCTAGACTAGACAAGCTTAAAGAGGGAGCCTATGAGAATTGATATATATCAAAACGCATAGCTTTCAATCTTCACAATTTCAGCATAATCAAAAACATTAAAAACACCACTGAAGATGTTGCAACATGAAAACTGTATAGCCTTAACTGCCTATCACCTGCATCTATGCACACTCTCTATGACGTTCTGATCTATAATGTTTGTACCCACAAATAATGTATGGGGACTGGCCTCCTTATGTTTGACAAAGGCAATATATATCAGTTAGCAATGCACCCTACAGACTTGAAACTTGTGGCATGCCATTGGGTCCCATGTGAAACAGAAATATCCTTTTGTGACATCTATGAATAGTGTTGCATTAGTGGAGATCAACCGACAGAGTGAAACTACTAGTTGCTGCACAAAACTGCTTTACCTTTTTATTTGATCAAAATAATATTAAATAATATTTATCAAAGGGTCTGTGTTGAAAAGGAATCAAAATCTAATCACTGGTCAAGTGAGAAAGAGCAACCGCTTCTTATTAAAAACTCGGCAGCAGAAGATTACCATTCAGTATGAAGACTGATAATTCCTGTTTCCTCCAATTACCCCTAGATCAGTTGAACCAAATATCACTGGCTTCTGTTGAAAAGCACAAAATTGCAGGATATTGGTCAAAATATGGGCACGATCAAGTGAGGGAGAGGTTAGTTTTTGCTGCTATGGCTGATTCATGATGTGATCTTGTAAGCAACAGATTCATATTACAAAAGGAGTCCTAAAATGCTGAAGGTGCAACAGAAAATTAACATGCAGTATAATGACTGAGAACTCCAAAATTATCCAATTTTTTTTTAGACTGCAGGAATCAGGTAGCACGACCCCCTATAAACTGCAGTGCAACTGGTAAACTTTTTAACGTGACCGGCGGCGCTGGCGCGACACGCCCTCCAGTACCACGAGGGTGGGGGAGACTAGACCTCATGACCAACCTGCAATAGGAAAGGTTTAGCCAGCCGACCTAGGGCCCCTGCCCCAAAATTATCCAATATAACCCTAGATCAGTTGAAACAAATATTGCATAGGAATGGCCAAGGTTTATCTTATGTGCACCGTCCCATCTAGATTGCCATGACCCATCCAAATTGATCAAACCAATCCTATTTTGAGCAGTGAAACTGCTAAGATTTTACCTTGTGGCTAAAGTGATTCCTTTTGTCAATAGGTAGAGTACTAAACCTCTTAGAACTAGGGTATCCCCTCTTCTGGTTAACTTCTCTGTAGTCAAACTTTAACTTTGGCATTTGACATTTGACATAGTATTGGAGCTGTGAGACTCAGCAGAGTAGAATTAAAAGAGAAAGTTCATAACAGATATACTAGATGGAACATGTTACAGATTAGCCCTAAACCAACACCAAAAGGATGCATCCATGGTACAATTCATAAGAGATTAAAATGATTCTGGGGGATGCCATTAGCTGGCAGCTTCCTCAAATGTCCTCATCCTATAATCTAGAAAACACACTACACCCCATAAAATATTTCTTTTAATAAATGCAGATTGGAAACTAGAAGCAACTCCAGAAGTAATACATCTACCACAACCAGTAGGAAAGATCCAACTTAACTGTACATCGAAGTTATGTGTGTAAATGGTACAACTATACTGGGTCATGGTATAATGGTAAGGTGCGGCAACTACAATAATAACGAACCATATTCAAATCTCTGGTTTCTGTTTAAACTTGGAATGTCAGCCATCAAATCATACTTTTAGTTTGATGGCACATCCCAATAAAACGGCTAGATATGCCTGTATAATAACCGTGCTGATAAAAAAAAATCAAAATGCATGAAAATGAAAGGGTAAAAATTCATATATCCCATTAGTTCTAAGTAGTCTGCATTCACAATTATCTGGAGTTTAACTCAAGGCTTTGTTACAACATAGAGAATCTTGCATCGGCTAAAGTTATTTGACAGAAGAAATTTGAACAATCTCATACCCAAGAAGCTTGAAATCTTAGCAGAATAACTATTAAACCACATTAGGTTTTTATGTTTAACTTAGATACCCCAATGTCTTGATCGACTTAAATTTTTTGCATTGAAATAAAGTAGCCCCCTGTGGAGGACGAAGACAAATGAAGACTCTTTCAATAAAATTTGATTTGCAATACATAAAAGAAGTAAATTTCGTTCTTACTATTCTGGTCGAGGTGACAGGTCTAAGCATGGACCACATTCTTAAAATTTGTCAACATAGGTTATATTCCAACAGATCCCATAATTGTTACCCCACAACCTCAGTGTAAGTGAACCTGGATGACATTCTTTAAGATGCCTGTGTGTTGCATTCCAAGAGACATTATAAGTATTCTAACACAAGCTAGTGGTATTGACCATAAAAATGGTTAGCACGCAACCTATCTGTACTCTGGAGTTATAGAGCGGGTAAAAGTGGCTGAGATGATTTGAACCCGGGTCACGCACTTGATGTACTAGAGAGTTATGAAAGGTAATTTGAACCTAAATGGGTTTAAACTTGTGTTCAACTAAATCCCAAAATTGGTAAACACAACCAGACTAATGTGCTATAGAGTTATGAAGGTGATATGGATGGTCATACTCTTAAACGACTAGTCTTTTTTCCTACAACACAACCAAACTATATCTATTATGCTAGTATTACGGAGAATGTTGTTTTATCCAGTTTATTTATGTAAGGGATAGTTGAGGTATGAAGGGGATAGTTGAGAAAGTTAAGAGAATCCAATCTTCTTTAAAAAGCAGAAGGTTTGATTGGAGTGGCCGGCTGTCCTAATAGACTATTTTTAATGTTAAAAATTATTCTATTATATTCTACAGAATTATTAGTGATGATTTGAACCTCTTATACACGATTTACCCGCTCATATATATAAAAAATGCAAAGAAATGTTTACAACACAACCAACTGTAGTTGCTATAAAGTTACGGACTGTCATATCGCAGGTGAAAGGACAATTTAAACCTGTATATCGTTCTTACAAGTGACTTCCGTTGCAATCACACCATTATCTTGGTCCTGTATTTATTATTGTTGCTACCGATATGATGTTCAAGTATAAAGAAAAGTAGAGAGGAAAACAAAGCAACAACCTGAAAGAGTCTTCCACTCAGATGGAGATGAATCCTTGTGAGCACAAATGCAGAGGCAAAGTGCTGCAACTGCATTCCAAAACAGCATTTTCTGCCCATAAGTCTCCATTCTCTCGTCTTCTGGATATACAGACCAAGATGGCGAGCATATATAAATTGTATATCTGCAAACACAACGAATGAAAATACAAATTGACAGCATATACTGGTGAATTTATAGGAAAGAAAGGGACAGTAGGTCCCATCTTGTCAGAATGAAGGATATTACGCGATTGTTGGGTCCGACACTTGGCTTTATAGTTTCTACATAAAGCTGACCGTCCGCTAAGGCCAGCCACTCTTGTGCTTGTCTGGTAACTGAAATTTCTGCGAACTATAATTTTACACTATTTTTGGGTGTGAATTCTGGCGCTTTTATTTTCCACCGAATGTTATATATCTCACGAGAAAGCCATGAACAGTGATTTTATGTACTGGTGTTAGGTTGGCCATCGTTCGAGAGCTAGTTTTAGGTCATGTTGAGAGTTCCATTCCATGAATTTGTTATGATGGTAATGATTTGGGTAACTTCTTAATAGGTTCTCCTTTATATAGTAATAATTTAATAAGTGACATTTTAATTAAATTGAGTTCATGATAATGTATATAAATAAATGTCATGTAGTTGTCACGGTCTTTGCAGTATTGCAGTAATAGTGTGTTGTTATTAAAAATAATAATAATATTATTTTATAGTCCACGATGCAGAGCAATGCGTTTTTTGGTCTCTGAGGCGACCCTCTGGCCCTGTAATATTGAGGAGGCACTAACTCATGTATCTGAGGTGTACATACCTTACTGTAGGATTTTGAACTTGTGACTACTCTCTTTCAAGAGTACAAGTTCTCCACCATTAGGCCAACTTCATTTGTATTGGAAAGAGTAATAAGTCGATTATGATCTTATTTTAGAAATTTGTATAGAGGGACACAAAGTAACTATAGGTGCTTTGTTTTGTTAAGATTTTTTAGCATAAAATAGTATGGTTGTAATGTTCCCTTTTCAATTGTGTCATTTTAGTTGATGCGTTGAGGTGTCACGGAGACCAGTAGGTTATTTGGAGAATTGAAATTAGGGTTTCCTATTTTTGTGGAGGTGGTTGCTTGAAGTTTGGAAATTGGATTGCAGATTCTTTATGGGTTTTCAGAGAGCTTCGCAATGGTATGGACCGTTTGGTGTTCTGAGCAACTTCATGAATTTACTATTTTTGGCAGTGGACTAGTTGGTTTCTGTTCAATTGGTTCTCTTCTTCAGGCGATTCAGTTGGTATTGTTGTTTCTAGTTTTTTGAGGCATTTTTATGGAGAGATAAGTTATTTTCATATTATAATGTTATATTTTGATATTATAACCCCTTGGCCTAGCATTATAACTTTATGTTGTTTTAAAAAAGGGGACATTATGGGTGAATGTCTCATTAGGAGAAGTTTAAATAATTCAAAGGTTCAAGAATGCAAAGGAGAGTTGGATGCCAACTTTAAAGAGAAGATTATTTTAAAAAGAGAAAAGTTAATATTATTGCTTCTAGAAGTGGACGCCACCTTGGAGGAAATGATTCAACTAAAATTTGAATTGCTTTGACTTCGGTTTTTGGCGCACTTTCTAGAAATTTCTAGAGATGCTCTTCAAAGCTTATAAAAGGAGACCTCTTCTCTTCATTTGATTATCTCATATTTTCAATAAAGTTATGTTGTCGAAATGGTGACAAAATTGTTTCAAGAAAAGCACACCTCCTAGCTTGGCTCATCTTCTTGCTTGAAAGATAGCAACTAGTTGAGAGGTAGATTGTAGTTGAGTTTGTTTCAGCATTGCATTTGAGTTCCTAGCATCTTAGTTCAGTTTCTTTGCATTTTAGTCATATTTTGGAGTTGCTGAATATCATGGCTGATTGTAAGTTTTGCTCATATCTCATGAAATAAAAATATTATTGTTTTGGGCATTGCATCAATCTTTTTCTCTATGTAGGGCGACCATTCAAGCAAATTTGCAGATTTTTTTATGGACTCTATGATTTTATCAAGGCAAATCGCCCTTTCTTGAGGGCCTTATCATTCTAGTCTGCCTGGCAAGTGTTTAGAAAAAAAAAATATTTCAATTTGTCAACTGTTTCTTTGTCTAGATTTCATTGCCATCATCCTAGCTTTCGTTTGCATCAAGTCTCATGTCATTCTGGCAAGTATTGAGTGAGTTGTGAGTATTTTGGTGAGTTCTAGTGTTGTTGATTACTTCATTTCAGTCGTCGGTCTGTCATATCAGTCTTGGATAAATGCAAATTTGTGAGGAGTCTGAGTCTAGAGAGGTTTATTAAGTCTTGAGGAAGTCTTATATATTATTGTAGCATTGAAGAACTTGAATTATTGGGCTTTGGCAAGCATTCTAACATATTGTAAGCTGATTAGTAGTACTATCAGCAATCCTCCTCTCTATCTTTCATTTACTTTATTGTACTTCCCACTGCATAAGTGGAAGAGGCTAGCTTGCCGCCTATTTACTTTCAGTTAGTAGTTGTAGGGACCCTCTAACCATATGCTCGCCATCACTCGGCGCCATCCTTGGTTAGAGTTACTTCAGCTCATCTTGCATTAGATCCTCTGACCATATGCTCGTCTGTCCTAGATGCATTCTTGGTTAGAGTTCCCTTCCAGTTTGCATCTGCATTAGATCCTTTGACCAAAT
>VDFB02085331.1:0-14553 GCA_007258455.2 Sequoia sempervirens
GAAAGGCTCTCCTAGTTGAGCAGGTCACCTCACAGAGGAAGGAAGAAGAGATGACTAACCCTGCTTCAGGGCCTCCTGTAGTGTCTTCCCCTCCCCTTCCTTTTGCTTCTCTTTAGTCTAGTTTTGTGTTGCTTTCAACTTCTGCTGCGAGTGTGAATGTGCTTGACCCCAAGTGGGTGCAAGTGTTCATCGCTCCTTTAGTGGGATTTCCTTTGTTGATGTACATCTCGAATATCCTACCTTTCCCGAAGCTCATGGATATGACTAATACCTTAGTCATATCTACTATAGTTCTTTCCTCCTCTTCCTCCACACCTCTAGCCTTGTTTGTGGGGAGTTCATCTCCTCCGATGAAGCAAAAGGTGGAGTGTGGTCCTTCCAGTAGGGAAGAACATAAGAGAAGTCCACCTTCTTCGCAAGGTGTTCCCATGCTGACTTGTTCTGTCTTACTGACAGAACTAGTCCCAGCTTCCCCTGAGTTTGTCATCGCTCCTAAGTCATTCGGTGATCCTAGCGGTGAATCTCAAGTGCAGTTTACCCTGTCTACTAAAGTTAAACATGAAACTCCAGTAGGGTGCATGTTTAACTCTATAGATGAGGTATCGACATTGTCAACAATCTTTGTGAAAGCATTGACTCTAGCTCCATAAGAGTTTGGTGAAGAAGACCTTGGGGGCCTTCTTCCTTAGCCCTTGTTGCAGGAGGGACGAATGCTCCTCCTCTTAACATCCCACCACTGTAAGCTCGTCCTTCCTCGTACGATGTTCTAGAGTGGGAATCAGATGACCTCTTGGTCAATCAATGTTAGGAGGAGGCATCTTCTTGATCTTTTGTGTGTGTGTGTGTTATGTGATGTGTTCCCCTGTGATTGTGCTATGTGTGCCTAGATGACCCTTGCCACTCCTATTGGTGCTTGGATATAGGCATGGTTTTTGTCTTGTAAAGCTTCTATTTGTATCATCATTCTTCCATGTTTGTGCTTGATTTTTGATAAATTGAGGACGATGCAAAGTATTGGGGGCATTTAGGCTTCCTTTCCATGTTGACCCAATTTTTTTATTTTTACTTTGTCTTCTTGTGCATTCTTCACATGGTTTGATATAGTAGGGGGTTGATGACAACTCATTTATATACTATTACTATACATATATATATATATATATATATTTATGAGTAGTTCTGACTTTGAAATATCAGGCTACCCCTATGCCCTTTGTTTGTGTTTTTCTCCTTTTCTTTCTCTTTATCTTTCTCTCTTCTTTGCTTGAGTTGTCCCTCTCATGTGTGAAAATTCCTTTTCTTCAACATTCTGATTTTCAAAAAATGCATTAGTTGCCAATGAATCTTTTCTCAAAAATCTTTGCAAACCTTTCTTTTGAATCAAATTCTCAACATGGAACCCTAACAAAACATGTTTCCTTCATCATGGGTTCGTAAAGAAAGGACTTGAAAACCTTCCTTCAAATTAGGAACAACATTGACCTTCCCTTCACGTGGGGGCATATTCTTCCTTTCAAATTTCTTGATCAAGTGAACATCTTTAAAAAGGATCCCTTGATGATGGATCGATTTGAGAAAGAAAACATCTACTTTCAAACTATGTGTCCCTTGAGTGGATCCCTTCTTCACGACGGGTTCCCAAGGGACCCCTTTGAAAGTCTTCCAAATTATTGATGGTTTGCGTGATTGTTCACTTACTTGCCTACATGGCCGCTTCTTGACTATGTGGAGTCCTCTTTCCTAGGTTTCCTCCATGCGAGAGATCTTGGGGGATACCTCCCTATAGGTCTAACAACCTGTAGGGAACTTCCTTTGAGCTTCCTCCATGCGAGAGATCTTGGGGATGGCTCCCCTGCAGGTCTGCGGGACTGTAGAGCACTTTTTTGGGTTTCCTACATGTGAGAGATCTTGGGGGATACCTCCCCTATAGGTCTACGGGGTTTGTAGGGAACATTCTTGGGTTTCCTTCATGTGAGAGATCTTGAAGGACACCTTCCCTATAGATTTTCAAGTCTGTAGGGAACTTTCCTTACTTCTTCCATGTGAGAGATCTTGGGGGATGCTTCTCGAGTATCCTCCATGTGAAATTTCTTAGGGGACACCTTCCTTGCAGGTCTACGGTTCTGTAAGGAACTTACTTTATGGGGATTCCTTCAAGTGAGAGATATTGGGGGTTTCCTCCTTGCAGGTCCACGGGCCTATAAGACACTTTCTTTCTTCAGCTTCATAGTTTCAAGAAGCTATGAAGTCCTTCACTTGCCCTGCACCTTCAGGTTCACCAAATCATGGTTTGCTTCCTTGACGGTTCAGGTATACACTTCTAACCTTACTCTTCTTCGATCTACTTTACCAAATCAATCATCAGTATTTGTGTGCGCTAAAGTGGGGCCAAAATGTATTAGAGTGAATTTGCACCCCTTATGCAAATTTCCCTTTTTCCTTGCTACACTTTAGAAAACCAAGTTTGGAGGCTTAATTAAACATAAGCCCGCTTCCTTCATCCCACTTGGTGCCTATTTTGAGCATCGATGGGGGAATTTCCTTTGGGGATTCCCACACAGCACATAGACATCCTCAAGACACACTTACAACCTTGGAAAATTCATATAGCTGAACCTACAAAGGCATTACATTTCTTATTGGCAGTCAACTTGTAATGCCCTCTTTGGCCGACCGACCTAAATATGGCCATTTTCTTCATCTCCCCTTCAAATTCCATCCTTCTAGATGCATTTCAACTTCTTCTTTAGATCTTCTAAGCATTCAATTCAACTTCTTTGGCCTCCCTTCAAGTAATCTTCAAGCATTCTAGTCCCCATTCTAGCATTTTAGCAACAACTTTGCACTCCATAGAAGCAACTACTTCACTCCATCACTTTAGTAGAGCAAGTGTGGGACAACACCATTACAACAGAGGCTTGAGTACTCTCATTCTTTCCTCCATTAGCCTTGAGTGCTTTATGTGGAGATGGTAAGCTTCCCACTCCTCTCCTCTATTACTTGGTAGAGTAAGCACATTTACTATTTTGTAGTGTTTTAGTGTTCCTTATTACATTACTTTCTTTATCATACTCAATTTCTTGGTTGTCCATGGAGGTGGAAACACTTAAATGGGGGTCTGACTGAGGCAGGCCCCTATACAGCCACCCAAAAAATTTCCTCCTCTCTATATGTAGGTAGACATGCTTATGGGAGCTAGTTGGCAAGCAAATTCCTTTGTGAGATCATTCTTTCCACCCCAACTCTTGCATTTTTACTTTATCATATTAGAACATATTTTTTTTATGTCATAGCATTGTTTTGGCCCTTTAGTAGTAGTTAGCTAGGTTGTTAGCTTGTTTTCCTAAGTTCAACCTTGTCTCTTTAAGTTTTTGACCATACAAACACTAGCATAGTTGAGAGATGGTAGCGTGTCATGTTGTTGTCCCGAGACCGCACATTCGTCCTTGGGAAAAGAGCTTCCTAAGGCGTAGTGTTGAACCCAAAAATTGGCTCACCTAACCCCATTCTATATTTTAGGTATGTAGGGTGATTGAAGGATTTTATAGTCCTTATCATTCTTGTTCTGCATTTACTAACACCCCGTTAAGCTAAGGTAAGTTAGGGCAGCCTTCTACTCTTGGCCCTCCATGACCTGGGGCCTTGAATGTGGTTGGTCCCCCTCTCTTACACCCAGAAAAGTGCCTTATAGACACACAAACCTGAAAGGAAGCATCCCCCAATATCTCTCACATGGAGGAAGCTGAGAAATCTCCCTACACACCCGTAGACCTATAGGGAAGGTGTCCTTCAAGATCTCACATGAAGGAAACCTAGAAAAAAGCACCATAAAAATCTACAGACCTGTAGTAGAGCCACCCTCAGAATCTCTTGCATGGAGGAAGCTCAGAAGAAGCACCCTACAGGCCTGCAGACCTGCAGGGAGGTATCCCCCAAGATCTCTCACATGGAGGAAACTCAAGGAAAGTGGACTCCGTAGAGTCAGAAATCAGCTTCACAGACACACCTGTAAAGTGAAATGTTTACCCATAGATAGAACATGTCAAAAAGTGGCCACACATGCAAGTAAGCAGACAGTCATGTAGACTGTCAACAAGTTGGAAAATTTTAAAGGGGTCCCTTGGGAGCCCTAGCGTGATGAAGGGGTCCACTCAAGGGACACACTTTTCAAAAGTAGAAAAGAGATATTTCTTTCTCGAGTCGATTCATCATCAAGGAATCCTTTCAGAAGATGTTCACCTCATCAAGGAATTGGAAAGGAAGAATATGCCCCACATGAGGGGAAGGTTAGAGTTGCTCCCACTTCGAAGGAAGGTTCTCAAATTCTTTCTTTGAGAATCCATGATGAGGGAAGCACGTTCCATTAAGGGTTTCAAGTCAAGAATACAATTCTTGAAAACAAGATTGTGAAGATTCTCAAGAAAATATTCATTAACAATGAATGTATTTTCTGAAAATCAAAGTGTTGAAGAAGTGGCGTTGTGACACATAATAAGGACAACTCAAGAAATGAGAGAAATATAAAAGAAAATGGAAATAAGAGACATTATGAACAAAGGGTATAGGGGTAGCCTTATATTTCAGGGTTAGAACTACTCATAAATATATATAAGTATAGTAATAGTATATAAACTGAACTATCATCAACCCCCTACTATATCAGACCATGTGAAGAATGCACGAGAAGACAAAGTAAGAATTAAAAACTGGGATTACATGGAAGGGAAACCTAAATGCCCCCAATGCTTTGCATCATCCCCAATTTATCAAAAATCAAGCCACAAACATGGAAGAATGATGATACAAATAGAAGAAGGTTTATGACACAAAAACCATGCCTATATCTAAGCACCAACAGGGGTGGCAAGGGTCATCCAGGCACACATAGCACGATTAAGGGGGAATGCATCACAACACACACACACACATCTAATCTAAATATAAAGAGGTCATTCACTTCCCACTCTAGATCATCGTAGTGGGAAGGAGGACAAGCCTGCAGTGGTGGAATGTTAAGAGGAGGGGCATCTGACCCTCCCACAACAAGGGATAAGGAAGAGGGCCCCACAAGGTCCTCTCCACCGAACTCTTGTGGAGCTAAGGTTAGCGATTTTGAGAAAATCCCTAACAAGGCCAAAACTTCATCCAAAGAGTTAAACATGGACTTTATAGGAGTGCCATGTTTACCTCAATGGATGGGGAAGGTTGCACCTGAGATTCACCGTTAGGCTCTCTGAGTGATTCGAGAATGATGGAAAACTTAGGAGAAACGAGGACTGGTTCCTTCAATAGGATAGAAAAAGTAAGTGCATGACTACCTTTCAGGGAAGGTGGGCTCCTCTTACGTCCTTCGTTGTTGGAAGGACCACTTCCTACCTTCTACTTCATCGAAGGATGCAAACACCCCACAGATGAGGCAAGAAGTGTATAGGAAGAGCAGGAGAAAACCATAGTAGATATGATTGAGGTGTTAGTCATATCTACGGGCTTCGGGAAAGGCAAGACATCAATAGAGGTAGCTCCATCGAAGGAGCGATGAACACCTGCACCTTTTTAGGGTTAAGCACGTTCACACTCATAGTGGAAGCTGGAAGTGATAAAATGTTGGTTTGAACAAAAGCAGAGGGGAGGAGAGAGGAGGATGTAGTGGGAGGCCCTAATATAGGGGTGGTCATCTCCTCTTCCTTCCTCTGTAAGGTGGCATGCTCAACTATGAGAGACTTTTGCTGACACTTACACTTGTGCGTAAGATGGTTTCTGTGACTCTTTGATTTAGAGGCCATAGACTATGAGGGAATGGAACGCTCTTGCTCAGCCATTGGAGTATCCACTAAAACCATTTCCGACGAAGGAATAGACTCCTAATCGAGAGCAGGAGGAACAGGTTGAGAAGCATCTAGGGAGTTGACTCAAGTGCCTCGACAGTGGGCCTCTTCCCATTCACCACTTTGGGAGCAGAAGTGGTAGGAGGCCGCAGAGGTCGAGATAAAGAGGACTCTCCACGAGGACCTTTCTTCTTGTTATAGCGAACAAGCCTAGGATCCATGGAAAAAAAAAAAGCTCAAATGTGGGACACTTGGGATTTCACCAAGTGGGCACCATAAGATTCTCTCACAAATGCGGAACAAAATCCGATGGTGCCTCAGCAAGGTGGGAGGAAGTGTCAAGTTGAATAGTGGAAGAGGAAGGAGGATCTTGGCACTGCTTCTCTTCTTCTATCCTATGTGCCTTGATGGCATCACTGTTGGCTTTTAGGAAAGCCCTATGTGAAACAACATAAGACGACGAAGGGTATCTCACTTTCGGCCGTAGGTGCCCTTTCTTATAATTTTGATATGTTTGGTGTAGGAGGTCCATTCTAGGCAGGAGGGGACCAATGGGTGTAGAACAAGAGTAATCGAAGGAGTAACTACCATGAGCAATTGGTGGTTTATAACTGGTGTCATGAATCACATGCATGGAACCCCCATGGATAAACTTTTTAAAACACTTATGCATGACCGAGGTTATGACATTCATAGCCACTAACCAAGGGATACCCATCTTTACTCTAAAGAGTTTAGACCCAGGGATTATGTCAAACAAAAGCTTCATATATTTAGGTCCAACCAAAACCGATAGGACAATACTACCCAAAGGGGGCACATAAAGTTTGTCATGCATGTGAATGGTGCTCACAGGTGCATCGTACCCATCTTTATGCAAAAAGTTGATTAGCATGGTCTCCTTAGTTATAATGTTTACTTGAGACATCAGATCAACGAGAACACTTGCCACGATGTTTTTCGTTGATTCACAGAGGGATGTAGAGAGGAGATGGTTCCCTATTAAAACTCATCGGTAGGTCCTGTGAAGTGAAGGTTATACTAGTACCATTGCTCATAGGTTGCATAGAGGGGATAGGTTGATGCAGGAAAGAGGCCATTGTGCACATTAGATGATACTTTCATAGAGTCCCTAAAGGTTAAAGGATAAGATGGTGACCTAATTAAGGTTTTGTTATGCTAAACCTTTGGAACCTTCCAACTATGCCTACTAGGTGTCGTAGGTTGGGTTGTAAGGTGAAAGCCTCACAACACTCACACCTACAAGCGTGCATCCCTAACTTTAATTCCATTTTACTTTTTACTTTGAAGTAATTAGTAGATGATTACGCATGATTCATCATTTGATGTTTAGGAAAATGTCTAGAAAAATCAATGTTTCATGAGTCATGTTTATTTGACTAAAATTTGACATGTGTTTAAAAGTTGTCAAGAGGTTATGATTTCATGAGGATTATGAAATGATTATTGATACACTAATATTTAGTTGGTGATGGATAGTTGCATTCTAGATTCAGGTTTCTGCCTTTCGAGAAAAGGAGGGAGAGCATCATTAGAGAGAAGGATATAGATATAAGGATCAATCATATTACCTCCAGAGAAAGTAAGGGGAATATCACCTGGGAGATGGGTAAGTTAAGAGTCCCTAGAAATTTCATTTGAGAGTTGTTTAGGTCAAACAGTTGACCTCGTTTAACCATGCATGTCTAGGATTGTTAGTGGCATCACAAAGGTAAATAGACCGTGAGGTCATTAAGTCTTGTTCTCCTCATTTTAAATGGATTAGAAATAAATGGGTAACCATTTACTCTTATAATGCATAAGGATACATATATAAAAGCTCATGTGGATATAAATATATGTATATATATTCACAATGTATACGACGAGTACACATCGACATTTGGATATAAATATTTATATGTCCATTTGTGTATATAAATATGTGTATATAAACTGAAATAGAATAGTATATTTACTCATACAAATCTATATATATTCGATATATATATAATGATAATGATATAAAATATCATTAATATATAAATGCTTACATGCTAATGGAAGCATGATGAGTGATATCTAGAAATGGTTATATTAATGTTCTTGGTGATATGGCAATGACGCCCACATGCATATAGCAAGAATTAATAACCGCCAACTTATATTATTGGCACCTCTATGTGACATTGATATTCCTAATACCATGTTGTTTAATTAAACTACATTCGTATGTTATTGTGTGGTTGTTATGCCATGGGAAGGAAAAATGCTCAACCCAATGTAAGATGCAATTTAAAGCCCAACTCTTAAATGTTCTTGCGCCAACCTTAAACCATTTGGCCACATATTTCTTACCACAAAGTGGCACGGGCCCTAACGTATTGGTGATTCAAAGTTCCACGTTCATAATCTGGGCCTTCTCCACGTAAAATAAGGAAATAACCAAATCTATTTTTTAGCTGTTTCTTGCCTTGGTATTAACGTGGTATCTGCAAATTTATGAGGGGAGAATTTGAAGCGTGGGAAACTACAACTTTCAAGTAACCAACTTTTGATAACGGATTTTCTTGAGCCGACATGGGGGTAGAGATGGCAACCGTTTTGAAGTGGGATGACCTTGCTTTGAGGAGGGACCTCAGATATTCTCGACCTCTTTTGGGGGGGGACGTAAGGGAATTCTCCGGGCACTGTGTGTTGTGCCTTTGGGGGTCGAGGTTAAAAGACGAGGATAGCACATTTTCTGGGGGGGGGGGGGCTTCCATTTTTATTAGCGCAAGAAGGATGGATGCTCGATAGGGAGGAAGCCCGAGCTCAGTGGGGAAGACACTTTTCGTTGTGTCGTATCACAGGGAGGTTGTAACACTAGAGGGCAGCAAGTTATAACATTTTGGTATAACTGGTAGAATCACTCAGGTATGAGTCAGACCATCTTACCTTGTATGTTTCATCATAGCTACTGGTTGCATAAGCTTCGCTTTGGAAATAGAATTCCTGTGGGTAATGATGTCTCAAAGACTAGCATAAGTCGTGAAATAAATGAAAAGTTGATTGTTCTTTTGTATATAGATTGAGCTCAAAGTTTGTTGTCATTACTATTTAAATTCATTAGGCAGTCGATCAAATTATATCCAGCGTGATTAACAGTAAACAGAGATTAATATCTCAGTGGAGTGTCTATGCAATAGCAGGGATATTAAAATAGTTATGTTTTCCAAACATGAGAATAAGGTTGAAAACGTTATCCAGCTTGTGCTAGATACCCTCATCTTGAGCAATAGAGAGATATTGACCTCTTTTGGAATATCCAAGGTAGGAGATATCATAACACTCAAGGATTTTAACAACTATGTTTTAGAATATTCGAGGTATTGAGGAAACCCCAGTGGTATGAGTTCATAATTCATTTAAGATGAAAGATAGTGAACATTGGATTATTAGGATTGTAAGTATTGATATGTGAATAGAACCTTTGGAATTATTCGACTAACGTTAGTCAAAGAATGGTTATTTTATAGCATTTTCATATTCCTAGAATAATGAGGGTTTGTATAGCACCTAAGAGGTCTAGAGAAAGCTAGAGTATACTATACTTATGTTGTATTGTCTCATATTATTGAATTTGGAATTTAAGATGGTAATGGAAAATAAGAAAATGGAATTAGATCCTTAGTCGATGTTAAAGACTAGGATAGCTCCATAGGAAAATCTTGCTAGTCCTTTCAAGGGACTTCTTGGTGAGATAATATCATCACGATATTGAAGCAAGGAGGATGCAACACAGATAAATGCTTCTTGTAGGGATTAAGATTCCTCTCATCAAATTTCCTTGAAATACATGCTTAAGGAAATAGGTGAACCAAGAATGTGGAACCCTAGATAGCGTTGCTAGAATTGGTTGCTTATGTTATGGTCCTCAAGAGAAAGAGAGATCTTGACAATATAATGATATGGACCTTGTAGTCTTTATTGAATTTATTTTAGAACTATGTGTACAAAGGAATTTCGTTATTCCAATACTTGTTATCAATGTTGTAACCAACCTTGAGAAGGGGATGTTGGGAGACCAAAACTTAACCTTCATGTCTATGGTACTTGAGATTATTGTTATAGGTATATGCGACATACTTATATAAAGGATGATAATTATATTAGTTTATACCCTATCCTTATTTGAAGGTGAATAAAATTGAGTAGACAAGGAAGTTGGGAGCAATTTATTATCTCTTATGAATCTAACCTATTAAGGTTGAAGGATTGAACTTAGTCGAAGTACTAACTACATGAGAAGTAACGACACTTATTAAGATATATATATATATACATATCAATGAGAATATTCCTTGAATATCATGTTTATTCATGTTATATGAAATGTGAATTTGAGAAATGCTAAGTCGTCTGGGTAAGACTAGAAGTAATTGCTCTTATGATTTGCTTCATTAATGCTATTATCTTTGGAGAACAAGGAAATAGGTAACGCTTATGTCGGATATGACATTGTATGTATACATGTATATTGATTGACAATGGAAGGTCGAGAAACCATAGAATAAGACAGGAAGTCTTTATAATACCTCAAGAGATTCTACGATAATGTCGAAACTTGATTTAACACATCAAAGATGATGGGTATTGAATCTTGAGAGAAAAATGACAGGACGTCATAAACCCTAGATATTGCAAGGATGCAATAAGGGACTTTTAAAAAGGTTTGAAATACCTAAATTTTTACATTGAATGAATATCCTAGATTAAGGATTAGTTCTAAGTCAGATTGGCTAAAATGGATTTTCTATATAGACTAGTTTGTGTCTAGAGTACTAAATAAAGTAAGTAAACTATAGGATGAGACTGTTCCAAGATGAGTCAGAGGTGAGTGTCTAGATGGCATGACCAATCAGAATGATCATACTTAGCTAGAAGGGATCTAGAGTTGTATGGTCGATTGAGTTTTGTAGGACACATCCCTAGGACTAAGATGGAGAAACTTGACAGTTCCTTATATCTATACTCTTCAAGAAGGGTCAGGTCACTTCCAGTTAGGAAGAGCGCGGGGGACCACTTGAGTCCGTGGTTGGAGGAAAAGCACTCGGATGATGCTCTCCCTCTATAGCAGTAGACTCTCCGAGGCTTGTGAAGATAGAGATCAACATTCCAGTTGCAGTGAACTCCATGTTCTGGCTTATGACAGTCAAAACATATGAGGTAAAACTATTCTTTATGTTAAGTGTATCTTATGTGATGTAAATGAATATTGTAAGGAATTATCTTGATACCGGTTATGATTATATTTGAATTCAAGTTTGAATTTTATCTGGAAAAGTTATACTTTATTCTTGTGCTTATGCAAAAAAAAAATTCTCTCTCTTGTTTACTAAGTTGATTTACCTTCTAGTAAATTTTTGAGTTTACTTGTGTATTATGAGATGGTATGTTACATATGGTATCAGAGCAAACCAGGTTCAACACATGGACCTATGAGCTCATTACGAGAAAAATCATTAAACATTTAGCATATTAGCTAGGGTAGAGTTGGTTTGATGCTAGAAGGGCATAGAGAAAAACCGCAAAAACTTTCTGAAGACTTTGAGACTTTGACTTGAAAGGTAAAACCTTGGTCAGTTACTAATCAGACTAAGAGCTCAGGTAGAGCAGTGTCTGTATGAATTTAAGATTACTCTTCTTTATCAATAATTTAAGGATGGGAAGATCCAAAAGTAATCAACCAGGTGCAAGAGCATCTGATTGCTGGAAATCCTGGAAACTATATCCACAACACCTAGATAAGATGGGATGTAGTCTAAGTTCTAGATGTCTTGGAATGAGCCAAGTGGAATAAATGGCTCAATAAGAATATAGTTTTTTAACGTAAAATCAAGAAAAGAATTTTGTGTTCCAATTGTAATCTTTGTATAAAATGATTTTATGATATCATCTGACAGGTGAATGATAGATACTCTAGGGAATAGGAGTGAATTTTATATAACACCTTTATTTGCAAAATGATTGAGCATGATGTATGTCTTAAGAGACTTATTTTTTTGATGTGCTTGTAACACAATCTCTAACCCACTGTAAGCTTTTGGAAAATCTAAATACAGTGCAGCAATCTACTCCCTTGCAGTGACTTAGTCAAGTCACACAGTGTGTTAACAGTGTTCTTCTAGATTTTGACACTTGGATTTTTGGTGAAATTCCTTTTAATACTGGCAAGGATTGTCATTGTTTATTCTTTATTTTGAAATGGTCTAGCCACCAAACTTTGAAGATTGTTTATCTTATGACCGGTTGGTCAAAATTTGATTTATTGTTGGAAGAGCTCATTCTTTGATTTATTGTTGAAATTCAAACCTCTTATATTTTGATATTGAGTTGAGTTTTGTGGTGGCTATACAAGAACTTTTGGTTGTTCACTATGTTGGATGTAATGCTCTTCTCCATCATGGCCTAGATGGGCCTCTGATGGATTGTGCAAGGGAGTAAATTGTGGAAATGCATCTGTTATGCCCTTAGCTTTACAGATGGAAGAAACCTTGAATGGAAAGGAATTGATTCCGAACCCTTTTAGGGTTATATAATTGATATGTAAGTTATCTAAAGGAGGTCTTATGTAGATATCAGTTTTGAACCTTGTGTTATGGTATGTGGGTGGACAGGTAGTCCAGTAAGCCCAAGTGAATAGTCTCTCCAAGTCGAGCAGGGTGGTGAACATTACTACGCGGATTGCAAAGCGTATGTATATAAAACTATGGCCATAGTGAGTGTCGTTGCCACGGCGTGCACTCGTCAGTTCACAGTACTCTAGGTACTTAGCTAACCAGAGTTGTTGTACTTAGTAGGAGGGTATCCTTAGTAGTGCGACAGAGTTGGTTAAGTGGGGGTACACACCAGAGCTCAGATGGCAACTATGAGGGTTTCCAACACAACCTTTCATCGAAAGGTAGGACTGCTTCCAGTTAGGAAGTTTGCGGAGGAACCGCTTAAGACCTTGGTTGGAAGGAAAAATAGCCAAGTGATGCTTTCCCTCTTTTCAGTGGCATGTCGAGTCTTGGAGGACAGATGAACTAGAAAAGGAATTCTAATCCTTTCTCTTGTATTTACTTATCAGCTTATTTTGATGATGCATGAAATAAATGAAATTGGTACTTGGTGAAAACCCTTTTTAGCTAGAAAAGTGAAGGTTGATGTTACTATTTGTATCTTACATGAGGAATAGTTGTACCTTACATGCTTAATGTTGTTAATCTTTGGTATAATTATCTTGGTGAACCTATGTTAAAAGTAGTTGTTGCTACATGTAGAAAGAGACATCCACCTTTTATGGTGTTTGATATAACTTCTATAATTCTGCTAACAAGGTGACTCCATTTGAGATATTGGATGGGAAAAGATGCCAAACTCCTATAAGCTAGGTAAGCTAGAAGATAGGATTAGCATTAGTCTTGAAATGTCATCAAAAATGGATAAACAAATCAAACCAATCAAAGAGATTGGTGAAAGATGATAATAGATAGAAAATTTTCATAAAGTAAGGAATGTTTCCCACACTAGCTCCTTGAAATAAAGGAATCTTCAAAAATTCTTGAATTTATCAATTCGATTGATTAAAGAATCATTCTATTCTTAGCTATTACCAGGAGGTAAAATTCTTTATATGAATTACATTTGATGAGTATATAACAGATGATAATTATATTCTCAGAATGTTTTACAGGTACAAGACCAAGGTGTGGTCACGATTGAGTTTCTTAAATGCAAGGTCCAGTGGGACCAGTATCCAAAGGGTAATATGACTTGGAAAGTTTACCATGATTTTATATGAAAGATTATCTAAAATGCTTATGCTTTTGCAGGATAAAAAAAAATTATCTTATTAAAGTTTCAGATGCATTGGATCATCGAGGACGATGACTCTTACGGGGAGAGATATGTTACATCCCTAACTTTAATTCCATTTTACTTTTTACTTTTGAAGTAATTAGTAGATGATTACGCATGATTCGGTCATTTGATGTTTAGGAAAATGTCTAGAAAAATCAATGTTTCATGAGTTATGTTTATTTGACTAAAATTGACATGTGATTAAAAGTTGTCAAGAGGTTATGATTTCATGAGGATTATGAAATGATTTTTAATACACTAATATCTAGTTGGTGATGGATAGTTGCATTCTAGATTCAGGTTTGCGCCTTCCAAGAAAAGGAGGGAGAGCATCATCAGAGAGAAGGATATAGATATAAGGATCAATCATATTACCTCTAGAGAAAGTAAGGGGAATATCACCTGGGAGATGGATAAGTTAAGAGTCCCTAGAAATTCCATTTGAGAGTTGTTTAGGTCAAATGGTTGACCTCATTTAACCATGCATGTCTAGGATTGTTAGTGGCATCACAAAGGTAAATAGACCGTGAGGTCATTAGGTCTTGTTCTCCTCATTTTAAATGGATTAGAAATAAATGGGTAACCATTTACTCTTATAATGCATAAGGATACATATATAAAAGCTCATGTGGATATAAATATATGTATATATATTCACAATGTATACGACGAGTACACATCGACATTTGGATATAAATATTTATATGTCCATTTGTGTATATAAATATGTGTATATAAACTGAAATAAAATAGTATATTTACTCATACAAATCTATATATATTTGATATATATATATAATGATAATGATATAAAATATCATTAATATATAAATGCTTACATGCT